>NDXB01011916.1:53413-132038 GCA_002631895.1 Agapornis roseicollis
GCGCTCAATCATTTCCACATCCTTCTTAAACTGAGGGGCCCAGAACTGGACACAGTACTCAAGGTGCGGCCTCACCAGTGCCGAGTACAGGGGAAGAATAACCTCCTTGTTTCTGCTGGCCACACCATTCCTAATACAGGCCAGAACGCCATTGGCCTTCTTGGCCACCAGGGCACACTGCCGGCTCATGTTCAGCTGGCAGTCCACCAATACCCCCAAGTCCCTTTCTGCCTGTACACTGTCCAGCCACACTGTCCCCAGCTTGTAACAGTGCAGAGGGGTTTTGTGGCCAAAATGCAGGACTCGGCACTTAGACTTACTAAATTTCATCTTGTTGGCCTCTGCCCATCTCTCCAACCTATCCAGGTCTCTCTGCAGAGCCCTCCTTCCCTCCAAATGATCGACACAAGCTCCCAGCTTAGTGTCATGTGCAAACTTACTGATGAAGGACTCAATACCCTCATCCATGTCATCAATAAAAATATTGAACAAAACCGGTCCCAGCACAGAGGCCCAGAACAAACCCACTTGGGATAAAAACTCCTTTCCTTTGCATTTTGAAGCTGTGACAAAGGTCTCTGCAATCAGTTGTGAGAGAGGGAAGACAAAGAGATAGTGCACAAGGAACCTTGTCTGAAATTAAGTAACTGTGCTTGTGGAAAGAGGGAACCCAAAGTCTCTTACAGCAATGTTTCTTAGTTGTTGCTGATTATAGTTAAGTGCTGAATCACTGCATTCCTTGAATATTTGACAAAAAGGATATAAGCAAGTAAGAGACAGATGAGAACAGCTAAAGCACCAGGAAGTGAAAAATCCTCTAATATCAGAAGGACTTTTTAGAAGTCGATAGCCTAAAATCCACCAAGGACTGCTTGGAAAAGAATAGACTTGTTAATTTCTAGCCTCTTCTAATCTGCATTTTCTGTGAATCTAGGTGGCATATAATTTCCCGTGGGGTTTCTTTAGCAAGCAGAATAATCAACAAGTATCTGCCCAGGAACAGTAAGAGGCTCTCAGTAATATTAAAACTTACCATCAAGATTACACAGACTCCTAAAAGTTCAGTCAGCTCACTTTAAACTTCTGAAAGTTGTATGGCCTCTTACAGAGGTCACAACAGAGGCATTTCTTTTGGTCTTAAAATCCAGCATTCTGTAATTCTCCCTGATTATGGAGTTGCCTTCACAAAGCTCGTTTAAAGTGTTCCTGCTGAACATGTAATTTCTGCAACTGACAGGTTCCCAGTGGTGAAACCACTGCTTTGATAAAAAGGTGTATTTGCGGCCAGTCAACATTAAGATGTTTAGCAGTGCTTGTCTATGAGAAGTATATGCGTATGTTCCTTCACAATTACTGTGAACTTCTATAAAAATATGAAATTTCAGACATGAGAAGTTATATATTATTTCCCTCCACAACTCATGAAAGCTCAGATGACATTTTAAATAACATCAAATGAAGACTTAGTATTAAAATTGTTGGGCATGTAAACTTTAATTGAGCTACTTACAGTATCTTAAATTACATTTTAATTATTAGATGCAGGATTACTATCTTTAAGGTACGAATTTATTTATAATTTATTTTTTAAATATTGTTTCTTTTGAGACATATATTTTTTATAACATTTATGATATTTATCTTATTATGCAGAAGATTTATTGCTTACAAAGAATAATTCCAGGCCATTTCCTCACAAATGCAACACTGAAGACTGCTTCAAGGAGCCATTTAGCCTATCATAGAATCATAGAATGGTTTGGGTTGGAAAGGACTTTAAGATAATCTAGCTCCAACCACCCTGTCATGGGCAAGGGCACATCCCACTAGACCAGGTTGCTCAAGGCCCCATCCAACCTGGCCTTGAGCACTAACAGGGATGAAGCATTCACAACTTCCTTGGGTAAACTGTTCCAGTACCTCACACTCTCACAGTAAGAACTTTCTTCCTCATATCTAATCTAAATCTCCCCGTTTATGTTTGTACCCATTACCCCTTGTCCTATCACTAATGTCCCTGATGAATTTCCATAATGTTCATATCCTTGAACAGTGACTGTATCTTTTTTCACTTTTAGATACTACTGAGCACAGAATAGGAGACTTTTAAGTGACATCTACCACAGAGAACAGATGTAAATCATATTTATACTAGTCTTAACCTAACTTTCTCTCTGACAGCATTATTAATATCAATACGCTCCATGATTTAGGGCTTCATTCAGTTGCAATCAAAGACAACCACAGTGTCTTAACCAATTTCAGTAGCAACTCTATTAAGTTCCTTGCAGTTTTACAGAAATCATCAATAATGATGTTCTGACTTGTTTTATACTGTGGGCTTTGGACCAGTAGACTAAATTGACATCAAGGATTAGCTACAGTCAGAGAACAATTTCAATGCTCACATTGCATGTTAAAGTTGACTTAGAAAAACAGAGTAAAAAAATCTCCACTTTTACTAACAGAACCAATTTAAAACTAGAAAAAATCAGGTCAAATCTAAGCGCAGCCTGAGCCGGTTGTTTTGTATGGAGCTACTTCTAAAATCATAGTGTCTTGTCAAATCACTATTTGGGAGGAAGTCTGGGAGGAAAAGAAGTGGCAGATGTCTTTTCTGAATCTGTGAGATGCTGATCTGTTTAAAAGAAAGTAAAAATGTGACAAATCCATTTATATTTTCTACCAACTCTGCTATGTCCTGTACTTGGGCTATAGATTCTACTCATAGAAGTGCATCTTCCAGTAAGTGACATCTATAGCATAGACTCACTGTTAACAACCCCTGGAAATTGCGTAGGCAAGGTCAGAGTGAGAAGACTGGAGACACTTCTCTTTCTCTATAGACCTCTGTATCTTGTTAAATGAAAAACCTTTGTTTGGCTTAAAAATTCACACCAGTCCCACCTCCTGTGAGCCCTACTATGTTCTGCTCAAGCCTCATAAGTCTGTTATTTTCATTAGTCCATGAAGAAACTGAGGACATGCATTTCTTTAAAACAGGAGATTTCACAGAAAGCACTTAAATTCTTCATTGGATCCAGCTTATCTACTAAAGGTTGATCTTGGAAATGAAACACCAGCAGGGGCAAGGCAAGAAATTTTGTTGTTTTTTCAACACGTGTTTCTTCCTAAAAGATAAATAATTCTGAAACAAAAGTTTGGAACTCTTTAGCAGTTGTTATTTAGTTAAGAATTCAGTAATTTATACCTCTGACAAATTAATTTCAAATTTTGAAGAATTTTCTATTTGCTCAGAATTAACCTTCTCAATTTTGACTCTCATATGGTTTTGAAAAGGTAACAAATCTGGCTTACAGATGCCGTGTAAGAAGTGGGTGACTGACAACCTTTGCATAAAAACATTGTAAGGAATAACCAATTAAGACATAGATATAACTGACATAGGGCCTCCATTCATTAAATGCTTTACAGTACAGTAAGCCAGCATCTAAGACACATGACAGAAAGACAGCAGTGAACATGGCTAGTGCAAACTGTCCTTTCACAAAAAAAAGCATTTGGCAGCAGCTTTAACGAGATTTCCTTGTCACAGGCATTCCAAACCTCAAAAATCTTACCTCATTAAATAAATCCAGCTCTGTTGTTAAAAGTCATAAGCAATGTAGCACTTCACTGCTACCACACAGAAACAGATCCAAACATGAAACCATCTGTTTCCTAAGGAAAAAAACAAATCCCACACACAATTTAGCACCTTCTCCATCTCTTCATAGTCTGTAGTTAAGTTTTCAATTTTCTAATTCAACCATAAGTTAGCAGAATGATATTCACAATTAAATTAGCTTTTCCAATTCTGAAACAGCAGTTTAAACCATCATTTTCAAAAACGCCTCCTACTCAAACTCTAAGTCAGAAAAAGCTTATTATCCACAGATTTGGCTTTATATTCAAATTCTGAGTGACAGACTCAATACACTTAAACTGGATCTTTACAAAGTGCCCTTAAGGAGTGCAAACTAAAAATGTGGCTATATCTATTAACTTATCCTTAGTGCATGGGGGTTCTTATAGCACATGCTAGCCACTCACTAATGCTTCACCCTGTTTCAAAGAAAAGTATTTTTCTATAGATTAATCTGCATCTAAGGTCATTTCATAACTGGCCTTAGAGAAGTTCTTCTAGCATTTATCCAATTAAGCTCTTAATTATGATACCTGTTTGTAATAATTCTATCAGACACACTGCATTCCCAGAAAGTTAAAGATTGTACAGCATCGAATTACGAACTGCATAACACATGAGATTTCACTGCGCATCTACGTATATGCATGCAACCGCTCCAACAGATCTTGTTTGTTACAAGCTGTCTTTTATAAAAAGGAAAATCACTTCTTTACACTTCTTTAAAAGCTTATTGATGATTGCTTGATAAAGCAGTTTTCAATATTTAGAGTGTGTACAGTGATACCATTATATATTAAAGTAAATCCTCTCCAAACATCTTGGCTAAACAAAAAAAGAAGTACTGTTGTGACAAACTACTTTCAAAAGTTCTAATTCCCTATTTAATGAAAGAATGTATCTCTAAGGAATATGCATTTATTATTTCCTCTGTACTCATTTTCCTTTTATTTCTTAAAGCCATCAGTGCCTAGAATTTATTCATGTAAGCTCCTGAATTCCATTAAACAACTAGGCACCAATATTTCCAGATTCTGTTACAAGCATCTTCCTGTCTTGTCATATGACTTTGATCTAAATCAGTTACACTCAAAATTTTAGGTGTCTCTACATTTAGTTATTCATGCTGAGAAACACAGAGTGTCATCTCCAGGGGTAACAAATACTTAACAGGTTCAATCCATTCCATCTGAGAATTAAGTGTTCAGCAAATCTGACAGAAAAACAGGTTCAAGGCAGAAGACTCAAAAAGTCAGAAGGCATACACAAGTCACTGACACCTCTTAAAGCAGATCTGATATTAATGACTGGAAAGGAAGTTTGTAGAGAAGTTCCCTAATGATGGGACATGAAACACACACCACACCAAGCAGATTAATGACAGGTAAAAAAGACAAAGATTCTATTCCCTTAATATTTCTCTTTCCTGACACCTCTGAGGGTTCTGCATCTAACTTGTAAGATCAGGTCCTGATGTCTTTGCATGTTGTCTTTTTACCTAGGAGAGTTTAGCAATATTTACCTGTATCACA
Organism: Agapornis roseicollis; assembly: GCA_002631895.1. NCBI lineage: Eukaryota > Metazoa > Chordata > Aves > Psittaciformes > Psittacidae > Agapornis > Agapornis roseicollis. The sequence goes on from NDXB01011916.1 coordinate 58,592, forward strand.
TCATGCAGACTTTCTAACATTTGCTATGTGAATTCTGAAGCCTGCAACATCTTGTATAAACACACAGTCCTGTCAGCTTCCAGATCCTGTACCAGATTCCAGATTTCAGGTAATCAAAACACCATGTACCACAAATGTAAACAGGAATGACATTACCTGAGTCTTTCCCAAAAACCCTTTAGCAAATGAGACCAGACACACAGAGCTAGTCACTGAGCTAGTCATTTCATAGTCATTGGCACAGGCTGGACAACTGAGCCAAGAGGCATCTCATGAAGTTCAGCAAGGGGAAATGACAAATCCTGCACCTGGGGAGCAACGGGCCCAGGCACCGGTGCAAGCTGTGGCCTAAATGGCTGGAAAGCTGAAAACGACTTGGGGGACTCGGTGTACAACAGGCAGATCATGTACCCACATAGCAAAGCAGGCCAACAGCATCCTGGACTGGTTAGGAGAAGTGTTGCCAGCATGTCAAGGGAGGCATCAGCAGTGGTGGCACACACCTGGAGTGCTGCGTCCAGTTACGGCTTCCTCAGCACAGGGGAGATAAGGAAGTACTGGAGAGAGTTTAACAAGAGAGCACAGAGATGATTAAGAGATTGGAGCACTTCTCCCATGAGGAAGGGCTGAAAGAGCTGGGACTGTATAACCTGGAGAAGAGATGGCTAAGATCTTATCAATGTATGCAAATACCTGATGGGAGCTAGGCTCTTCTCAGTGGTGCCCAATGACAGGACAGGACACAGATTAAAGCACGTGAAACGCCTTGTGAACATAAGAAATCACTTTATTGTTATTTTTTATTATTATTACCTGTATTTTTACCTTTATTTTAAAATACAATTTTATTATGTAGGTTAAACACTAGCACGGATTGGCCAGATTGGCTCTGGAGCGCCTGTGCTTTGAAATATTCAAACCCAACTGGATATGGTCCTAGGCAACCTGCTCTGGCTGACCCTGCTTGGGCCAGGGGCTGGATCCCCTCCCAAGATGTCTCCTCCCACCTCAATCATTCTGTAGTTCTCCGAGGAGCCAAACTGCACTTCTCTGCCTTTCCTAAGGGCAGAGGAGGGCAGCATTAGCAGGACCGGGACCGCAGACATTAGCAAAGCCAACCTATGTGTGCTGCTAGACCCTTCCACAACCAACCAGCAGCACTGACACTAGAATGGGTTTTAATCACCTCTGCCTGGGTCCTGCTACCAGCCAAGGATATGCTGCAGCTCATCCCAGTCTCCCCTCCACAGATGGTGACTACGGCTCTTTCTCCAGAAGTCCCTCTCACACTCAGGTTGCACCAGACATTAATATGCTGGAAAAAAAAATATGGTAAAAGGGTCAAAATGGCAGAAACGTGACAGCTTTTCCCCAGTGTATGTGCACCTACACGTCCCTGCTATAGCCTTCCTATCGGCTGCAGCCCGGCCAGCGCCGCCCTGCCTCGAACACAGCCATAGCGAGCGGCCCGCCGCTGCCTCCCATCATTGGTACCCATCATGGCGGCTAGGAAGGAGTGTCGCTCTGGAGATGGCCGCGTGACATCGTGCCGCGGCCACGTGGTGGCGGTAGTGAGCAGGCGTGAGGGTGTCACGTGGGTCTGCTCCCAGGGTACAGCGGGCGTGCTGGCATTGGTTGCCATGGTGCTGCTGTGAGGGGAGGGGCCTCCGCCGCCATGGCGCTGCCCGCGCCGGTCCCGTCCCGCGTCTTCGCCGAACTCGTCCCAGCCCAAGCTCCGACTCCTCTAACTCCGGCCCAGGCGGGACGCGGCGGAGCCCCGGCTCCGTCCGGGAGGGAGGTGCACGTGAGCGGCAGCGCGGAGCTGAGCGCTGGCCCGGACCGGGCGCGGGTGTCGGTGCGTTTGAGCAGTCGGAAGGAGGCAGCCGGGGCGGCGCGGAGCAGCGTCACCCGCCGGCTGGAGTACATCTCCCAGGCCGCCCGCCAGCGCGGAGTCCCGGTGAGAGACGCCCCCAGGCCTCCATCTCTTGCGGGCGCCGGCAGCAGAGCGGGGGCCCCTCTGAGGAGGCTGGAGGGCGGGCGGTTTCCCTGGGAGAGGCGAAGGGAGGAGCGGCCGGGTTAGGTGTCCTCTGCTGCGGGGTGCACTCGGGGCCTCCAGGAGTTTCCTGTGCCACGCTCGGCAGTCTGTGGGGTGAAGGTGTCTTCGTGACGGCAACGGGAGCAGGGGCAGCCCTGAATGGAAACGCGCCGGCTGAGGGGCCCCGGGAGCGGTGCTTGCATCGGCCTGACCGGCGGGAGGCGCGGAAGTAACGGGAGTAACGCGGTTTGAAGCTTTCGGCCGTGTGTCTCAGGAGTTCGCTGGGGGACTGCTGTGAAAGCCTGCCTATGCTTGGGAGCTTGTAACTTTGCCAGCCCCAGCAGAAAAGGTGGAATATCGCCATCGGGCTCTCCCAACTGGCCGTTTACTTGGCGTGGGAAAACAAGCCTCCTTCTATGGAGCTTTGAACAGCCTGGTCTAGTGGAAGGTGTCCCTGCACGTGGCAGGGGGTTTGAAATAGATGATGTTTAAGGTCCTTTCCAACCCAAACCATTCAATGACTGCAGTCCTAATGTGCATATGCCTGAAACTGTTGAAGCGGTACACAGCCACATAACCTGTACATGTGTGTAAGTGTCAGTATAACTGTATGACGGCCATAGCTTACCAACAAATGCCTCCAGAGCTTTTTTTTTTCTCTCTTGTTCGTTCCACTTAAGTAGAGAGGCATGAAAAAACATGAGACGTGGTTAAGACAGCCAAAGTGACACAACCCCTCTGTAGACTCAAAAGCTTCATTTACCATAATAAGATTTTTGGCCTCAGGAATTAATTTGTGACAATGAGAAAAGCATAGTCTTGCCTTTCAAGTTTTTTGTCCATAAAGCTCTAAAGCTTTGTAAATGCTCATAAGGGTGATATTTGTCCTAGCAATTATGTTACTGATGTTTTCTGATTTTTGTAAGATGCTTTTGAACAGTGTCCCACACCTAGGACTCTTTTTAAAAACAGAACAAAGCGGATCTTTAATGGAATAAGTAGTTGCTTTTGCAAGTTACTTGCTAGAGAAGCTCCTCAGGAAGTTTGTGCCTTTTTAGTGTACTCACAAATGAGCTGGGGAAAAAGGAGATGATAGTTTGCCATCAACACCAAACTACTTGATGTAAAAAACAAAAGAACTGTGTGATGTTACAGTGCAGTTCAGGATTAGTAAATGCTATGTAAAAGAGTAAGTTCGTTGGCCTAAACAGCACTGTGTTTACAGTGAAAATTCTCACATTTTAAATGCTGTATGTATTTGAAGTGCAGTGACCCAACGAAATAGGATTTACTGTTTTCTTAAACTGATACTGATGCTATCGGTGTTTCTAAATAAAGCATTTGCTCAGGAATAAAGAAGGCAGTAAGAAAGACCCATGATTTACAAAAAGGTCATATTGGAGCTATGGGACTAGAAGTAAGGAGACATGGAGGCCGCTGTGGGCTAGAGACCTGATCCTGCTCCATACACTTTTCTGGAATGCATGGCTGGGTACATGTCTGTCACAAGAAGCACGGTTCTGTTACCATCAAAATTACTTTTTCAGTCAGAAATGGTGCATTTTTATATGGGATTACAGGTTGAATGCCTTCAATTCCTATTAAGTGAGTTAATAGGAGTTTAAAGTCTGGTGGGATGGAGCACCTCCTGTGAGGGAAGGCTGAGAGAGTTGTGATTGTTCAGCCTCGAGAAGAGAAGGCTCTGGGGAAACCTTAGAGCAGCCTTTCAGTTCTTAAAGGGGGCCTATAAGGACAACGGTTATACTTGGGTACATGCAGTAAGATTCAGAAATGTAATGGGAGCAAGTGAGCAGTGGTGGTGTAACATAGGTGGAGAGGTGACTGTTTTTACACTGTGAGAACATTCAGTGTCTTATTATAGTTATAATATTTTCACAGTAATCTTTTGTTGTTTCAGAGATGCCAGGCTTTGGAGAATGAAAATGTTCTTTCTGCTTACTTGGGGGACTGTGAAATGCTGCTTAAGTTGTGTGTTTCTCAGTGTTAGCAAAGTGTTAGCTCTAGGGAACTCCAAGGAAAACAACGTGAAGTTGGGGTTTTTTTCAGAGTAGTTCCCTACAGTATAATTTTTAGTGCTTTGTTCCATCCAATTTTAAATCACTCAACTGCTGGAGCTTTTATTTGCCTTGCAGCTTTTCTGCTAACAACTCTCACTACTGGCAATTTGTTCTTAACCACATTTGCTCACATCACTTGTAGCTAATACCATTCTAGACCACTGTAAAATTAATATCTCTTCACAATCTCCATATAGTTCCAGTTGTTGCAAGCTTATCTAAGGCCTCTTTATAAATCAGATGGCTATTCTCTATATTTATTTTAATTAATCCATAAAACAATTTCCTTAACCCTTGTTGTTGCTATCATAGTAAGCCTGTGAGGAACCAGATCAGAAGTGCACAACCTCTGCAGCAGCAAGAGCTTGCATTAGCAGCTTGTCAAGATGCCTAGGGGCACCACCTAATTTCCATATATATTTACACAGGATTTTAATCAGAAATAGATGCACATGGTGGCATTTATTTATAGAGTGCTGTAAGTATATGCAGCACTACGGAGCACAGAATCTGCTTTGAAGGCTGCAGGGAAAGTAAAATCAATGGGGAATCCAATCTCTCTTACTCAGCCCAGCTGCTCAAAAGCAGCATTTTTTCCCCTTTCTCTGAAAGCAAACCGATTTTATATTTGCCACCTAGCATTTATTTGGGGAGTAGAGATGACACTTGTGTTCTTTAATCGCTGTGTCTAATAATTGACATTGGCCATCTTGTTTAAAAATAACAGTGGTAGTATTTGTTGTACCAGTCAAAGTGTTATTTAACAAAACAAACAAACCAGCTCACAAACTATATCCAGTGGGCTCTGGCTTGGAGTTTGTCTGTACTAGGATATATCCTTGGATATATGTGTAATATCCATATTACAAAATCGTTATTTAGGAGTCACAGCAATGGATGCACGTCCTGTCAGTCAGTTAAAAAGAAAGATTGTGTAGTTTTGCTCACTCGGTTACAAAATCTTCCCATTTCAATATATCCTTGAATAAGAAAGGTAAAAACCTTTGTAAGGCATCACCTTTTTTAGACTACCATGTATTTTAAGAAATACCCCCAAAGTATCTTTACATTTGCTGGGTACAAATCTGCTTTTTACCTGTCCTAAAATAACTGTTCCACATACTTCAGTTATTTCTTGAATGGACATTAAGCAGCAGAAACTTCTTCACCGTAGATTTTTAGTCTGTTGTTCTGTCCGACTAATGCCTGTTCTAGAGGGAGTGAGAGGACGGGAGGCTGGAGCACGGATACCCAGGGCCTATCTGGGGTAAGTGCTGACTGGAGCTGCTTATCATCCTTACCTACCCAGGGACACTATGATGTTTTGAGATACAAGCATGCATCAAGACTCTCAATAACCATTTCTTTATTACTCAGAAAAAAAGTACTTTAGGTTGTTTAAATATGTTTGTGCAATGTGAATTCATATTGGGTAGATCAGTGCAAATGTACGAGTAAATTTTAGAGGTATTTCCAGGTGTCTGTAGCTACACCCAGCAGCGTCTTACTACAAGGGTGCCTTAGCTATCTTTCTAAACTATAAACACTTTCCCTTACTAAGGCTGGACTTGTGTTTAATGGCAAGGTCTCACAGTTTTGTTTAACAGGAGCAGAACGCATGACTTAATCTGCAGATAGGCTTTCTCATACTGTATTGTTATACAGCTGTTTCCTTGCAGCATGCTTTTGCAAACTTACCTGTTTAGGTTTTTCCCTGTTCTCTTCCTGGATAAAGGAGCAATCATTCCTGTAAACAGCAGTGGTGTTGTGAGGATGGACACGATGGTCCTGTGGAGAAGATACTGTTCAGAAATAGGTAAATATGTAGCAGATAGGTAGCAGGAAGGGCTATATAAGATTTTGTTCTGTTGAAAAGGAAAATACAAGGCAGAGCACAGGTCTAGACTAGATGTTAGAGGCTTAGTGGGATAATGACTGTCTTTTTAGTTTTTGTTTTTTAGAGTATCTGCAGCAGTGATGGTTTATGTCACTGCTGACTTGGAGAATAGGCTGTATAACCAGAATACAAATGCTATTCTGTTAAGAATTGTTCAATGGCTTTTGGGGTAATTGAGTTATCATGCAACAATAAAGTTATATTCATTTAATTTCCCTACTGTGCTTTTGACCCACAGATTTAGAAAATTGAGAAAGTTACTGCAGAAGTCCTGCATACATGCCACATCGAAAGTGGAGCTTTCCCTCGGTCACAGTGAAAACTTATTTTTCCTGTGGCTATTGAAACCAAGTGGAATAGGCCCTCTGACAAAACATGAGCAATAAACATAAGCAGTAGGGGAAAATAAAAAAACCCTTTTGCTTTTGATGTAGTCGAAGTTTTGATTCCAACTTAAAATTCAGTCATCATCTACCTGTCTTTTCTGTATCTTAGTCTAACACAGGAACAAAGTATCTAACAGAGGATGTATCACGGGAGGCCACCTTGTTATGACTTCAGTGATTATTTCATCTATTTATCTTCAGTAAGACGTATTTCACAGCTACTGCCAAATCTGATGGGGTAAAAATTAGCTGCGAGGGAAATTTTATAATGGCACAAAATGATCTTTCAGTTGAACTTGCAATAGCGCCTGGAGCCACAGGATGGCACTGTCCTTAAATACACAGGAGCCTCGTGGAGAGCGAAACCAAACTGGAAGCTCGAACCTGTTCACCCCGAAAGAGGACTTTTTAGAATAGATGATTAAGGAGTGGGGACAAGGGAATGCAAATGCATTTTTTTCTTTTCTGATGTTTTACTACAGAATAGTTATTTCTGTGAAATATGAGTTGTAGAAGAAAGCTTTTCTCTGTGGTTATTTATGTAAGATATGTAAGGGCTCTAGAAAAAAATCGTTCTTGTCGGTTGTAATTGGATTCTATCGTAAATAGTAACATTTGCTCCACTTTGTAAGTTAAATGCGTTGTTGGTTCTGGACTCGCTTTTTCACTCTTCAGCAAACAACAGCCAGCCACATAAAAGGGGAAAACTGGCTCTGGTCCTTGCCCTCACTGGGAGAGATTATCCAAGAATAGGACTGTTGTGCTTGGATTTGAGTCCTGCCAGTCAATCAAAACATTGACATTTCAAAATTTGTTTCTTGTAGGCTGCTGTGCAATGGTAATTATGGATCAAATTTCCATATGATATTTTAAAAGGAAAATGCTTCTCATGATTAATGTCATTATATAAACTTATGCATGCATGCATGCTACAGGAGGAATGTGAAGTTTTGAGCCTCCGTAGGAAATATTCAGACACAAAGCATCTTTTGAAATGTCAGTCAAAACTGAGAGCAAACATTGTTCTCCTGCGCAAACAAATTTAGTAAGTGAAACTTTTTCAGTAATTGGAAGGCTTAGAGGCTGCTTCCCTATGACTCCTGGCTATTAAATGCAAAGTTATGTTGACAATTAAATTTTAAACTTTGCTTTTCGTTGTGTTACAGTAATGTGACATTGAAGTGTTCCTCCAAACTGTTTACTGAAAAAGCAAGTGTGTGAAAGAAATGTGATTGTTAGACCACTAGCAAGCTTGTCACATACTCAGCCACAACCAGAAGTATTCTGTACCTTAGCTCAGTATCTTATTCATAAGTCACAGAGGATTTGCTAGTCCTCTGTGCAGCCATTATGTTGAATAATGTAGCTGCTGTGAATGCAAAAGTGTCACTGGTGGAACAGTTTTCAAAGGTTATCACTCTGCCAGAATAACCAGTGCTCAGTTCATTGTTCTCATCACCTTGTTACAAGTCACTGCTGTTAAAATATCTTAAAGTAGGGGCCTGAAATGCACTTTTCACATCTGAACTTTCTGAAAGCAATTGAAGCTTCTAGATTTTTGAACCAGGTGAAATCACAGTCACACTTTGATACACACAGCTTCAAGCTAGCAGTCACTTTGAAGACTTAGTTGTTCTCTTCAAGTGAAAAGTGGTAAAATTTTGTTATAGAGCTACTGTATAAATTAAATAAGGTCAGGAAGTCTTCAGCATGCAGCTAGTTTTTAACTGCAGGGTTTTGCATGGAAAATTCCATTTTTCTGTTGCAAAGCCCTAAGTAATAAACCAAAACAATTCAACCTTTACAGGACACAATGTGCATACATTTCCAACAGGTGCTTTATTTCAGTCTTTTAAGATCCTGTTCTTGTACTTTGTTTTAGGAAGAAAATATGACTGTAACAGAGGATTTTAATAGAGTAGAAAATACTTACCAAATGGAAGCAGAGGTATGTATTCAACCTAACCAAAAATATTAACAAAAAGAGAAAAAGAAATATCTCAAGGATCAAGGAGGACAGACTGCAAAGCCTGGCTTTCCTCATACTGAAGAGTAGGTGTTCTTTACAGTAAAGGCAGCACGGCCCAAAGAAGCTCTTGAGGGTGGCAGTTTAAAGCAGATTTCAGCTGCTGTCTTCTGTCTCATGTAGAATTTGTTTTCTGCTATTATAATAGAGAAAAAAAAAATCCTTTCTTCTCAGATGAACGTGTGCTTTTTAAGAGTTGCACGGTGCTACAGAAATGAACATTTGGTTCTGGAGCTCTACAGCTGTTGTTCTGTGGCAGTGTAAGCAAACCCACGGTTCTGCACTCTCCTCCACCCACTGCCCTTCCTGCCCTCTACTTCTTGCAAGGAGTTGTACTTAGGTAATCAGGTGATAGGTCAGTTCAGAAAGTATCTCCAGCTAATAACTCTTATTTTTCCAGGTTAGTCTTTATTTTTTTCCATTATTTTAGCTCCCTGAACTGGAAGCAATGCATGGCAGAGGACAAGAGTGGATGGGGGACAACAGTAGCATGGCAGCCCTAATCTAGATCTGCTTAAGCCACACTTGAACAGCACCTGGACTTTGGTCTATCTAACACGACTGTGCCATTAGCTTGCTGCAAGTAAAGCAAAGCTAATTGTTTCCTAGGTAATTGACTTGGAATACTGCAGGTAAAAAGTGCTGTGTGAAGCTAAATGTTATGGAAATAATAGTATTTATTTCAGAAGTGGCTCAAGAGAGTATAGTTTTGCATGTTTGTTCTATAGTAACAAATAAATGCTGTGCTAGAGATATTCATTGAGGCAAATGATATATTTTCAGCCAATAGATCTTTTTAGACCATGAAACTTTAATGACCACCCAGCAAATTTACAGATTCTTATGAACAAAACCTAGAAGCCAGCAATAAAATGATAATTTAGCTCTATAAAGCTGTTATTTACAATCCCCTAAACCAGAGTTCAGCCTATTTAGTTTTCTTGCTTTCAGGTATATTCTCATCTAAATAACACCAATAAATACATTAATAATTGAGAACTTGGAGAACAAATTTGGGGTTTTTAGAATGAGTCTTAAGGTACTTAAAGGGTAAGCATCAGTGTTGTGTTCTGAGTGACTTTAACTTCATAATGTAGACACCTACTATCATAGGAGCTTAAATCACCATGTTTAACAACTTAATAAAACTATACTGAATTATGACAAGCTAAAGCTTACTTCAATCTTCAGTAGTAACTTCACCAATCATCTCCCTTCTGTTATTTGTTTTTCTACAAAGATTGTAGGTGGAGCGTTAATTACATGGATTTAGTGTTCATTTGTAGGCAGCTCAAGCCAGCAGTAATTGCTGTTCAAGAGCTGCATGGTTGCCTAGCTCCTGAGTGTCAGAACTTGAAAAATCTAGCCACAGTACTGCTGTTTGGGCTGCCCTGTGTGTTTAATTTTCACTATGGTCACTCTTCACGCAGAGATTAGTTTCTCCTTGCTTCTCCCTTTATCTGTGTACTTGCTTCATTAGTGCAGCTTCATAAACCAATGAAGCTCCATTGACCAGTGTGTTTGCATACTTCAGCAATATAAATGAATTTAAAACTAACTTATGCTCGCTTCCTTACTAAGGAGTTTGCCATTATATTTGTGTTTTACACAAATGGAAGTCATGCATTATTTCCTTCTACGGACTTTTCACCAGTTATCTACTGTAAGCCTTTAAAAGACTGAAGCAACTCCCAGATAGCTCTTTCAAGGTATAACCAAGAATACAAGACACACTTTCAACTGTAAGGAGATAAATTTTAATTCATGGTATAACAAAGGAAAACATTCAGAAGAATGAAGTTGTGTATGAGATAACAAAGCTCTGTAGGGGCTAAATCATAATAATTTATTGCACGATGCTCTTATGGGATGAATGCCATGTTGGGTTTTTACATTTATTAATCTACTCGCCTCCCTATAACCTGTAGCTTCTTCTCCTTCGCAGCCTTATCCAAACCTTGCAATGTCCATAATGGTTTTTAAATACCTTTGTATGATTTTTTCACACTTTTTAACCTTAATCATAATTGAAGAAATGGAAATGCTGCTTTGCATTGTAATGCTTAAGTACCCCCTGCAAATGTAAGTGGAATTTATTTTCAGCTGATTTTTTTTAATGGGGAAAACCCAACAAATTTCACTGTTACTGCTCAGTTGTTCTGTGCCCCTGAGGGCACCTGGTTAAATGCTTCATTTTAACAATAAAGTTCCTGAGTGCCCAAACTGCCCCAGTCTGAGCACCTTATCTCTTGATTAAGACTTGCAGTTCTTTTGTTTCATCATTCTTTTGTTTCATCCCCTCGAGAGAACTAATCTCATAAACACTGATAGCAATCTGGAAAACACTGTGACAAGTCCTCACAGACTTCCAACTTTTCACAAAATACAACATGACAGTTTTCTGGCAAAACAGCACAAGAGGATGCATGCTTTTTATATATGGCAAGAACTCCCACTGAAGAGAGAAATCTAGATTTGCTCTCATCCTCAGTCTTTGTTCATATTGATACTGCGCCTTGCAGAAAGCAGTCCAGCCCGAGTTACAGATAGAGGCTGCAGAGCTGAGGTGAAGATGTAGACTTGGTGCAGTTGTGGAGGACAGGCATGAAGTACAAGATGGAATTGCCCTGGCACTTCATACTGGTCAGTTTTTAAGGCTCTAAGTTCAGCTCTGCCTCAGTTGTGTGGAGAGCTATGGAGCCAGTGCCATGATTCAAGCCAGGATGAGCTTACATGTACTGCACCAGGGGGCTACCGAGGGCAGTAAGACATGTGCAGTAGTTACTTTGTGATAATTGTCAATATCCACTTTTTACCTTACCCTGTATATGAAGTAACCTCCTCCTCTCTCACCAAGTGATTTCACTGCCTTCAATTTTATCTCATTTTCCACAAGGTAAGTCTATGGTATACATAGGAAGTTACTGCAGTGCAACTGAAGTGCCATAACTTAGATTTCTGTACCATATAACTTCACTGGGATAGATGGCTGCATGCACTACAGCTGTCACGCGGCTGACTGTATGTCACAGGAGTTGGCAGTAGAATTTTCTTTACCACAGCTTTTTTCTTCCTCTCCTGTTGAAGGTGTACAAAAAGAAAGGAATGAGTCAGGAATAAAAGAGAGGCTGAGTCCGACTTGGTGGTAAGAGCACTATACTGGGAAATGAACACAAGGGATTTAGTTCTCCCAAACCCAAGATTTAGGAGCCAGGATTTCTGATTCTGGAATGCTTTAGCAGCTCACCATCATTGCTTCACTCCTGGTGACTGTGCTCTGCTGCAGGAAAAGGGTGGCTCCTGCCTGGAAGGTCAGTGCCTGAATTGGTACTTCCCCACAAGAAAGGTGGTAGGGCTCTAAATCTGTCTAGAGCTGACAGTGATTGCAGCACTCAGGAAAGCACTTGAATTCCTGATGCATCTGTGTTTAATGCTTCTTATTGTCAAAGCCACGGATAGCTAGATGTTTAAATTGGTTTTAATCCAAGTCTGAAGTGCCCAATTCTCTGTAGGCACTGAAGTGAGTCTTAAGCCAATGCAGGGTTTTGAGCTCACTTGCAAGCTGGACTGGGCTACCCGTAGTTTATTCTCATTGTTTCAGTTTCTTGAACCTAATGCTTGGAATTAAAATGTAATTTTCCTTCCTGCACCATGTTTTCCTCATCATTTTGCCTGAACTTCTGCATAATTAACATCTAGTAATCTAAAAAATGGAAGAACTGGGATGCACCTGGTCATGTGTCCCAAAGAGCACATCCATTCTTCAGAGTGTCTGCATACCAAGAATGCCGCACTTCCTCACAAAAGAGTATTTCTTAATCCTCAATTTTAAACCGTTTTATGAACTACTTTCTGTTGCAAACCTAATTATAGTCTCTAGGGCTATGTAACAGTGTTCTAAGTAAATAAATTTGGTGTTATATACAGAACTAATGTGTTTACTCAGTTTTTACATATCTGGCTTTATACTGTGTTAAGTCATAGGGAGAAAATGAAAAAACTTTATTTGTGTGCTGTCTGTTCACTCTCAGGTCTGTATCATATTCAGTGACTTTGGAAAAATGCAGAATGTTTGCAATCTACTCATTGAAAAGTTAGGAACCTCTGTTACCATCAGTCCACCCCATTTCTACCATACACCAGAAGCTGTGGACACCCTTCGGTAAGTTCTCACTCATGCCACAAATTGTACAGCCTTGTTAATAGGAATACATAGAATACATAATTTATCCTGTTTATGGTGGGAGTGAATTGTTTTCTTCGTATCTGTTAAAATTCATGTTCAAATATTTCAGTATTTGTTTCAAACGTAACTTAGAAATTAATGGTTAGCCTAGAAGATACAGCTTGTTCTTTTGACAGTGCCCGTGTGCAAAAGGAGAATGTAATAAATGGAAGGATAAGCTACTGTGAATATTAGGTCAACAGAATTTGACTTTTTCCACTACATCAGCACATGTAGATTTAATTTGTGTTTATTTGTGAAGGTACAAGTGTGTTACCAGATGCTGGTAATTCAAAGTACCCTTGCTAATTCCGATTACTCTTGGCTGCTGACATGATCTGAAAAGAATCATGTGTGGTGCTTGCTCAGCGGTGAAGCACACTACTTTGAAGCTGAGAATCTTGATATTTTAGGCTTTAACTATTCAAAGTGCTGCTTCTATTGACATAGGAGGGGCAGAGGGAATTTTAGTCTTGGTTTGCGTTTTGCCTCTTTAAGCAAAAGAATTATGCCTGGTCCAAGAAGCAAGCTCAGCTGGCTGCTGCTCACGGTTCTGCGTGTATCTCAAAGGTATCTAGGTATCTAGACAGGAGCTCAGGCCAGTGTGGTTTAGGAGCATCTGGGATACTCCTAAGCTATCCCCCAGAAGCTGGGGGCAGGTGATGTGCTTACATCTATGCAGTTACAAAAGCTGAGGCTTTAAAAAGGAAAATACAATAAATGCTTGGCAGGAATACTTGGAATTCAGTTGGCCCTGATTATTATTGTCCTGCTGCTTCTTCCTCTCAGCCGTCAAGTCTGCGTTGCTGCTGTTGGAAACACCTGGCGGAAGGCCCAGGAAGTCTGTCGGCTCTTTGGCCAGTCATTGGGAAAACCTTTATTAATAAAAGAAGAAGAAACAAGAGAATGGGGAGGCCACACGGAGAGTCACCTGCCCAACTCCCCAGATTTACTGACTCTGCAGGAAAGAATCCAGAATGCTACAGCTTACGCTTCTTGTAGAGTGTTTGCTGTGTTTGAGATAAAGGGGAAAGAAAACAGAAGAAACAAGTTGCTCTAGAAATCTTCAAACCCTACATATTAATAAATTTTTTCATGCTTTTTTGGGTTTGTTGGGTTGGGGTTTTTTTACCTTTATTCCTATGGGAGCAAGTAGGGTTAGAAGAGGATATTAAGAGTGAGGTTTGTATAGTGAGTACAGGTAGAAGTTTTCCTAACATATCTGTCCATGTGCAAAAAAGTAGATGAATTCATCCTTTGCATGTCTCATTTGGAAGCAGCATCATGCAGGCTTTGATAGAGAGAGTAGCTGAAGTATTATAAGGAAGAAATTCTATCCTGTGAGTGTGGTGAGATGCTGGAATGGGTTGCCCAGGGAAGTTGTGAATGCTCCATCCCTGGCAGTGTTCAAGGCCAGGTTGGATGAAGCATTGGGTGGCATGGTTTAGTGTGAGGTGCCCCTGCTTATGGCAGGGGGGTTGGAAGTAGATGATCTTAAGGTCCTTTCCAACCCTAACTATTCTATGATTCTATTGCAGGATTTGCTTATTACAGCTCTCCCCAGAAGTATTTCAGTTCCTATTGGCAATTAACTCTGAAAGTACAGTTCTCAACTATTTAGTTTCTTCCTCTGCCCTTGTAAAATCCCTCATGTGCAAAACCTTTGGTACTTTCCAGCTGAACCCAGGTTATATAAAGGCCTTTCCTTACAGATCTAGAAGAAACTAATCCCCATCCTGTGTCATGGTAAATTGAACATGCAGCATGTTCACTTCTAATGAAATGGATCAACATAAAACATACCCAGGAATGTTTTATTTCATCATACCAAAAAAAATATACATGAGTTTTATTTGCTCCTGTTTAAAAAGGAAATATGTTGTCTGGTTGTACGTTGCATGTACAAACCCTTCAGTCGTGAGGATAGATCTTTTTCAACCAGGGCTGCATGATGTATTTTGTTCCATCATATCCACTGAAATAGGCTTTCATATCAGGGTGGTGCACCTGTGAAAATAATGTCAAGTTGAATAAGCGCCAGAATTAGCAATAAACACAAACATACCTAAAAGAATCATTACAATTACTACAGGTAACTTTTTGAAAACTCTGATGAGTTTTTAAATACACAGTGTACATGGAGGTTCTTTCAGTGGGATTTTCCATGTATCTCATCATGTATCTCTATAAACCTCATTTATTTCATTCAGAGCAGTGGTTTTCTCAAAGTACTCTACAAATGCTGAGCACATCTCATGAGATGCTATGCGCTAGGTTTACACCAGCACTGATGTTTTAAAATCAGCACTGTTTCTTACTGAAGTAGTTGCCACTCACCTGTTGTTGGTAGAGCTATTTGTTATTTTTAACAATGGATCAGTCATCCAGTCCAATTAGGCAGTGGGAACAGTAAAGAAGCAGTTGGGGAAATGGCGAAGACACACCAAGGCAATGGCCTTGGGTACCACAATGTCTAAGTTGGAGACACAAATGCACAAAGGGCAGTCCAAGTTTCCTGCCTTGTCGTGATGCAGGAAACCTGAAGTGAGCAGGTTAGAGCTGCCAACTGGGAAAGGGTTAAGAGTCTAAGCGTTGTCTCATCATTCTCAGCTCTTCAGGAAATTGCCTATTAGGCTGCAGGAAAGGCTGAGTGAGGGCAATCCACAGACCTTTTGAACTTGAGGCATAGGCATTACTCACCAGTTGTAATTAATCTCAACAAGCTAACTTTCGAATACCTGACTTTCTGAGCTTGTTGCCATCAGTTCTGCTAATAATCTGTGGGGAGAACTAGTCTGTCATGCAGGTGAATGAAGCAATCTGACATCATAAAGGCTAATTTACCGAATGTTTAAGATGAGATACCTGTTTCTCCCCATGGACTATAGAGGTAACCAAATGTAGCCAGCTGACTGACATAATGAACAGTGCAGACACGTAAGTTAGAATTGTCAGAACCCAATTTTAAATACTGATAGCACTTATCGTGGGACAGCATAGTGCCTGCTCCTAAATTCAGGCATGTTAGCACATTTCATATTACAATCGGGCTAAAACAGCAACAAGGACTTAAACTAAGGCTTCTCCCACATAAAAGGTGTGATGGTGTCACACTGTTCACCCCACTGATTGGGGGCAGGGGAGGTTGCCCCTTATGTGCAGTGGCACAGTTTCAGGACTTCAGGCCAGTCTGACTCATACACTTCCTTTGGGGGGTTCTCCTGAAAGGCAGAAGATGCCAATCTGAATCTCCTCTATTTGACTAGACCAAGCATCTCTCCTAGAGGAATGGTTCAGCTGCTTGCTGTTACTTCAAATATAGATATTACCACTATCCACAATTTACAAGAAGGCAACCACAGGAGCAGTGGTTCCCTTGCATATTCCCTTCATATGTGGCATGAGTGCCTGAAGTTGTTTTTTTGAATCAAAGTCTCTGACTAGGATAAGAATCAGGTGCACTTGCATAAGCTAAAAAGTATTAAATGACTCATTCAACTCTGTCAGGTCAGTGAAACCCTAAAACAAAAGTCCATGTCTGCAACAGCCTCTGTGTAACAGAAGTCAAGCTGCTACAACACTTACAAAACTAAGCAGGGGGATACTCTGAAGGAGGCAGTACCTGGGTTTGGTCATTCATCACCTTCCAAAAACGCATACTTGAAAGTACAGCAGTAATCAGTTTATCTATCTGCTTTCTCTGTTAGTCTTCACTAACTTTACAAAATTGATAGTATCTATTAAGCCAAAGGTCAGCCAGTTTTTAAACACAGGATAACATACAAGTTCCAACTGAATAAAAAACAAATAGTACCTCCAATCCCATAATAATTGTTATCTCTTCCTCAGGAATGTAAGCTGTAGATTTGCCAAATCCATTTGCTTTGTTAATTAAAATTCGATAGTGAGGAGTACCTTTTAGATCCTGTAAAAATAGAAGGAAAGTAAATAGTCTCATGGGGAGATGCTGAGTAAAGATTACATTTATATAATCAGTTAACTCTTCCTAGGCTTACGGAAGCTAAACCCACTCAATATATACATACAGCAAGTTCATTTTTACGATCTTGCCAACATCAATTTGGAAGATTAAATATAAACCCATCAAGCCTGTAATACATGAAGCTCATGCCACATCTGAAACATTTTTTAAGAGCCAAGATTTTTATTCACCTTTTCTCCCATTGGTCTGGCAAGAAACCTGACTTAGAATATCCCCCTGCTTTTGTATATAGGTCCCATAAGAATTTGTTAGTCACCCTTCTTCCTTCACAAGTGGCAGCAGAGAACATCAGAGGGAAAGAGGCAAATGCCTTGGACCCAATCCTGGACAGAGCTCAGGAAGCTTCTATGGATATAGCAAAATCTTGCAGCCAAGAAAGGAAAAGGGTAGCTTACTAGTATTTTTACAGCGCCAATGAAAACAAGACATGGGCCATGGTCCCACCATGCTAACTACTACCCATAAACATTCCTGCCCAAAGTAACCCATAGTCTAAACAATAGATGCCTGCAGACAGGTAATGAGTTCATGAAGCAGTTAGTATTGATCCACATGGCCTCTGCTCAGCAATTTAGTAAAGAACTGAAAGTCAGAGAAAGGCAAGGAGAAGCTGGGCTGACACCCTTGCTAATGTTTGGAGGGGACTTGCAAGGACCAGGCTTAGCAGTTGCCTTGCAAAGGTCAGAAGGCATTTTGCAGACCTGATGCATGTAACATGATAGGAAAAGGCAAGTTAAAAAACAAACAAAAGGCACACGCTTAAACACATGTCATCACTATTGAATTAAAACAAGAAAGATGAGCTCCAGGTCACTGGGAGAACAGAACCTTGTAACGTACATAAAAAGAAACAGAATGCCCTTGGGGAAATTCAAGGGTGTTCGGTTGGTGGCAACAATACTGAGGGGAGAAAAGGAGAGGAGGAAAGAAAGCAAGGATGCAGGTGTTGCAGAAGCCCTAGATGAGTGGCAGGTGGCTAAAATTACAGTGGGGAAGGAACACAATGCACAGAACAGGACTGATCGCCTGCTCCCAGCTGAATGTGAATTCTCTGCTACAGGCAGTTTCTCATTTTCAGTCCTCTTTGACTTAATGATTAGTGCCTTCCTGCCACTTGAGCAGCGTGGCAGCAGCCAACCCACAGAGTATGCAGCACTCTTATTATCAGACCAGCACTGTCAACAAAGATTTAGCATCTGATTTTCAAATACAACAAGGACTTAGGCTAGAGAATTTCAAAAGCTTCAAGAATTCCAACAAAACCATTTTAAAATAGATTTCTATTCCAATACCCAGATCCCCAACTGCTTTCTAACTGAAACTGATTAAACACAACCGATTACTCGTGTTTCTTAGGTGCAATGAAGATGTTACCAATTACGGATGATCAGTTACAAGATGATTTAACAAACTCTCAACTTAAGAAACACACCACAAGAAATCCATTCAAACATTATTAGGAAAAATTGTTTCCACTGTGAGGGTGCTGAGGCACTGGCACAGGTTGCCCAGAGAACCTGTGGCTGCCCCATCCCTGCAGCGTTCAAGGCCAGGTTGGATGGGGCTTTGAGCAACCTGGTCTAGTGGAAACTGTCCCTGCCCGTGGCAGGGGGCTTGGAACTGGATGAGCTGTAAGGTCTCTTCCAACCCAAACCATTCTATGGTTCTGTGATTATAGGTTGACACCACTGCTTTAAATACAACACTGTGCATTCAAAGTGGGTTATTTTCATTTGAGACATGCCCAGTACGATCCTGACCAGCGAAGCTTAACCAATCAGTGATGCAAAAGCAGAGCTCTACTGTGACAGCAATGTAGAAGCAGGAGAGGTACCGCTCAGCTGCACGGGTGATATGGGGCTCTTACGTATTTCTCAGGAGGTTAAAAGGAAGTTTGTCTGGAACAGTGTTTCTGAGGGGTTTTTTTTAACCATAGTTAACCATATTAACCATATTAATATTTTATTTATTAATGAAGCAAGAGTTTAACACATTCAAACCTGTTTCACTGGAGGATATTTCTGTTGCAGCTGTTCTCCTGGAGTGTTAGCTTTCACATCCCAGCCAATAATGACTCCAGAATAGCCAAATTTCTTGTGAACTATTACCTGTCCCACACTGAACTGAATATATTCAGGCTTTGGACTGTGAATGTGAGTTGATTCTAGTTTAACATAAAAAGAGACTTATCAAGGATAAGTGTTTGATCAAGTATATTAAACATTGAAACAGAAATTCTCCTGACATCTACCAGTTGAGAACAATTAGATTAATACGTGACATAAACAAGGGAACGGGCGCTTTGGTTTTCCCCCAGAATATTACTATGATAATTGACAAAACAGCATCCACCAAGGAAGGCACTTTCCTATTTGTATGCCTTTGCTTTTACACAGGGGATCTTAACAGAATTTTGGAAAGCGTAAACACCTGAACGTATTGACAATTACTTTTACAGTGCTTACACATGCTGAATGGGTTTGCTCTTATTTTTTCCCAGTTTAGCTCATGGAATTCTTCTATTCATTCTCACTGCATGGATTTTTTTTTTCCCAGAAGCAGACTGATCAACTGTTTCTTTTTCCTTTTATGAAACTGATTCTAGTCAGCTCATTTGAATCAGTGAAAGCTATACCACACTTTCATACATCAATATTACCATCAATTCCATACTCTCAGATGTATTCAATTAAATAGATACATAGACATAGTATAGCTTATTGATGCTGTTACACAACACAAGGTGAAAAAGCTCTGGATTTTACTGTATCAATATTGCTTAGAGAACAGGCAAACATATATTAAGTATTGAAACCCACTCTAGAAGACCTTGTAACAACATCACAAGCAAAATCCAAAGAAAAAGGATTGCAAAGACTCCAGTACCTGCAAAATAAGAATGGGGATCTGCTTCATTGCCACCACTCACAGTTTTCTTTGCTTCATAGTACCAATTCCTAAAATGTAAAATTAGGAAGTAACCCAACCGTCAAGCTCTTTAGAAACAGAGGTTTAGGATAATTTGTGTTCTGGTTATTACAATATTCAGCATTTATAGAGGGATACTACAAAGCCTTTCATACAAAATTCTTCACAGTAAGTTTTACCTTAAAACCACTTTTAAAGAGTACACAAGACATAGGAATTTGTTCCAACAGAAGAATCTAATTTCTTTGGATATGTAATTCTACAGTTGCATTCAAATTTTTTTATCTGAGGAAACCCATTTATTTTACACATGCAAACAAATATTGTTCTAAACTCTTAACAGAATGATCCTTTAGTATCTTCTGTAAAATCTTTACAGGCTGGTTACCACTGGTATGGACAAGGTGCCTGGCAATGAGTCCCAGCTTAAGGCTACTGTAAGTTTAGCTTTTGGTTCTGCACTAGGCTGAATTTGATCTGAATGTGAAGGATGGGGACTAAGGGACGGGCATTTTTAGAAAGGAGAAATGGTCTCTGGTTTTCATACTACTGTGAAAAAGAAAGGGTAAAGAAACAATGATCAAACTAAACATTTACTGGGGAGCTTTCAAATATTTCTTCTGCTGGCAATGCAGCAGGAGAAGTCTACAGACAGATGTATTTGGGTTAACATTCTTCACCCACACCAGCCAGAAACCCTGCTGGTGTCAAAGAACTACAGGCTGTCTTAGTCTTCTTCCTCTTTTATAGCATTCACCTTTCAGTCTTACTCCCTTCACCCCACCTGCAAGAAGGCCAGAGCAGGTTCCACAACTGTGTAAACAAGGTGGTTTTTAAAAGTCTTGGTTTAGCTCGAACCTGTAGGAAGTCTTAAGGTTGAAAAATACCATTTAACAGAAACGGGAATGGGCAGGTATCCTGACTTTCAGACTGCACTGTTGAAAACAGCAGCTGATACAGTAGGTTCGGAAGGTTTCAAATGTCACTGCATTTTTACAATAACCAATTCTTTACATTATAAGATATTCAGAAGACGCAAGCAGCTCAAACTATATAAAAACACTATATACAAATAATCAAGGCTTTCTTTTTAGATGTGACTGGAACTTTCCACAAAGTTTCAAAGCAATTTATGGTGAACCTAAGAAAAGAGTAGATTCTGTTTCCACTCATACACCATTCTCCTAAGTTTTCCTGGGGGCAAAACTAAGTCTGAATCTTTCACAGTTCAGAGGACTTCACACTCATGATTATCGTACATCATCATTAATAAAGGATCTTTGAAGGTCCAGACAAGGTAAAACCTTTGGAGAATTAAATCTCATAAACAAGTCCTTTAACCTCCCCAAACAAGTCCAAGCAACGTTCTTCTCAAATTAAAACTGCATACACATAAATGAATATCATTGTAGTTTCTCTAGACCAACTGTCGCATGCCCAAAGTTTCCCCCTTCTTCCTAAACCCACAGATTTCCCATCTGAGTTTTCAAATTCAAGTTTTCTTGAACTACCACATGCAGCACAGGATGTTCATCCCACCTTGTAAGATCTGATCCTACAAATATGTAGCTGCTTGTAATCACTAATATGGTTAAATTGTCCTGACTCCGCAGTCAGATAAATTTAAAGTAGAGGATACTATGTATAGAACTACTGCCATGATTGACGTTTTGTTTCACATGGAGCTCAAATTGCATGTTTGTGTAGAATATAGGCACAAGAGTTTATTAAAACTGGTAGAGTGTTCTAAATCAGTCTCAATAAGCAAATAAGAGACACTTTCTTTTTGCTACTTATTTCACCCCTACAGAATCCCTCCCTGTTAAGAAAAGGCCATGTTTGAAATTGATTCTTAAGTGTAGACAGTATGTAACATCATCCTACCTTGTCTTCGATAGCCACAGCTTTAAACGATCTGCCCATGCATCCAGACTCAAGTAAGGTTTTGTAAAGCTTCTCCAAGAGGCAATGACCCTTTAGTGGTAAAAGTGATTATCACATTGGTTTAAAACCCAATCTCTAGTATTTTTATATATATTTTTACTATTTAAACTTTTAAGGATTCACTTCTGTAGCAAACAGGAAAAGAAGTCAGTGGCCAGGAACAAGTTGTCTTCAAGATTAATATCCAGACTGCAAATAAATATTCTTTCAATCATCACTCGTATCAGTAAGCTGTATACAAGTTTTGAAAAATGCCATTTTTCATGACAAGGTTACATGCTTTCTGTACTGAGACCATAGGAACTGCTAAATTGCATCAGATTCTTCAGTTTCAACTGTTACTTGAGAGTACTAAGCATGAGACATTTCAAACATGGTGCACGTAATCAAAAGGCTATTAAAAAATATCCTAAAAATGTTTGCATGAATCTAAATGGTTCACAATTGACTCATATCATGAAACTTCAGAGTTATTTAAATCTGTGCCGTTATCCACAAAGCCAGACTTAGTTCCTTTTTTCATCTTTTGCTCTCATTACCACACAACCAGTGCACTACACAGGCTGCACTGTTAAAACTAAGTCTCTTTGCATGGTTCATCTTCAAGATACCAACATTTGCCAGTGGTTACCACTAGCAAATACTTGGATTGATGTAGTATGCTTCACTTTACATTTGGAGATAGACGCTCATGACCCTGTCAATACATAACTTCTTAATTCATACACAAAACACCACAACTTATTTAACTCTGGTATTATGACTGTCTTGAATAATTTATTATGAATTTTTTGCTGCTTAAGGCCCTGCAGTTAGTCATACTATGCAAGAAAATCGGCTTTGACAGTAAGTGTCAAAAGGTAATGGAAAGTTACAGTCTTACTAATCAAACACTTCATTTCTCCCTTTTTGAAGGGACATAACCCATAGTAACATATTTTGAAATGTCCAAAAGCATAATGAGATTGAGGGACAGTTGTGCACTCACACAGATTGTACACAGATTTTTATGTAAAGAAAACAATGGTTATTATTCAAATTTAGAATGACATCATTAAACAAATAAATACAGTCACATTAAGCCACAAAAATGTCTAGGTGTGATTTGAATATTGTTTTTGTGTAGGAATGGACAGTGTATCTCACCCACACTCCAACTTTCCAAGACAGTGTCATTGGGGATGAGAAAGAGAACTATCTTTATAAAAAACAGGGAAAGAGATACTTCCAACCTTTGTGTTATTTGGATGCGCTGAGCAGCGTCTGTTCCATACCACTGGGATATGAAATATTGTGCAGGCAGCGCAGACAGCAGCGCACAAATCTGCAGAGCTGCAGCCACATTGATGTAAGGCATTCCAACAGGAACTTTCTTCAGAAACAATTCCCTGCTCTCTACTCTGAAAAGAGAAAGGGGGGAAAAGAAAGAGGAGAGACAGAAAACATAGCAGTCAGACTTGCCAAGCAGACACCTTCACGAAGCAAAGAAAAATAAAACCTGGTTAATAGTTATACAGGTATCTGTCTTTTTACATATGTGAAGATTTTTCAAACCAGAGCTAAGATGCACTGAAATCTGAGACCTTATACAAGCATTCTTAGAGCACATACATAGACTTATTACAATGTTCAGAGAGTCAGCTATACCCACTCTCTGTTCTGTCTTATTAGCCTGCAGTAGTGGCAGTTACAGCTACTACTCTCTACTCAAGTACTCACCTTGCAAGTACAAGCAAATTGTTTCAGTTGCTTCCGAGTTGCTTCTAGTTCCTGCTATTTTGTGTCATTTACAAAACAATCTGGGTTGCTGCAATACACACAGTACATGTGTATGTGGGAAACTGATGAAAACCACGTAGCAAAAGGAGTCGAGGTCACAGGATAAGTTAGCTAAAGGAGGCTCAAGAATATGTAAACGTCTGTGCACGTGATGAAAAGTTACTCAAACTACATTTTTCACTTCTGCGTTTCCTGCTTTAGAACCAGCAGCAAAGAAAAACTCATCTAGTTTGAGAGGTTACCGGTAGCTGTACATCTGGAGTACCTGTTTACTCATGCACGTCGGGGGGAGGGAGGGAGGAAGAATCACTTAGCAATTCAGCAAAGCGTCCCTCAGCGCCGCCAAAATGACCGTACCCGCTGGGCTGGAGAGCCGGCCAGGCACCCCGGGGAAGGTTACCGCTTTGCCCACAGCGCTTGCCCAACCCGACCGTACCGCCTAGGCAGCGACAGGTGTTTCTCCTCTTCCTAAAAGCAGTTTTTGAGCAGCTGGATCCACTGGACAGAACGGATGTGAATGCAGACAGAGGTAGCCTGGACCAAGGCTGGAACCCCACACTATCAGAATATTTTTGCGCCTATTCTAAACACCCGAAAATCTGTTCGGAAACAAGCTAAGCCTTCACCCCGGCTATGCTGATGGATTCAGACCAGGCAGGGATCGAGCGCAGGGCCCACCCGCAGCACCCCCGGTGCTCGACCAGCGGGCAGGTGAGGCGGCGGGGCGGGCTGCCCACTCCGAAGGGCCGCCGCTGCCCGGGACAGCCCCGCAGCGCTCCCGCCCCGGCCCCCCTGCCGGCTGAGGTAGCCGGACAGCAGCTGCACGGCGGCAGGTGCCGGGGCAGCCCCGTGACCCACTCTCCTTTCCTACCCCCCTTCCCTGCTGCCCCCCGCCCGGCCGCCACCCCGGCAGCCCCTCACCCGTCGGCGGCCGCAGCGCCCCGCTCCCCCGCGGCTCTGAGTGGCAGGTGCCGGCCCCGATCCGCTCGGCTGGGCTGGGCGGGGGCGGCAGCGGGGCGGGGCGGCAGGTAACGGCCGGCGGACATCTTGTGCGGCTGAGGGGAGGGGAGGGGAGGGGAGCGGCGGGACGGGGCCGGCCTCGGGCCCTCCTCGGTGCTAACGTCTTGGTGCCGGAAGTGACCCCGAGTGGTGAAGGCTGTGCCCGAGCCCGGGGGTCGGCCCCCTTCCCCTTGCATGGAAAGCGTATCAGGATTTCTCATGCTCAAAATGCAATAAAACAAAAGCCTGGGGGCTTCTGAGGAGGTATAAAGAAATATCTTTTCTTATTTATTTTTGCAATTAATTTTTATTTTATTTATTTTAATCACGGAATCACGATGACAGCCTGGTTTTGGTTGGAAGGGACTTAAAACCTCATCCAGTTCCAGCCCTGTGCCATGGGCAGGGACTCCTTCCACTAGACCAGGTTGCTCAAAGTCCCATCCAACTTGGCCTTGAACACTGCCAGGGATGGGGCAGCCACAGCTTCTCTGGGCAACCTGTGCCAGGGCCTCATCACCCTCTAGCGAAGAACTTCTTCCTTCTATCTAGACTAAACCTACCCTGCTTCAGTTTGAAGCCATTCCCCCTTATCCTGTCACTGCATGCGCTTGTAAAAGTTCCTCTCCAGAAGGGAGAAGAGCCTAGATCCTTCTCTTGTCCAGGCTGAATAAGCCCAACTCTCTCAGCCTGTCTTCACAGGAGAGACACTCCAGCCCTCTGATCATCTTTATGGGTCCAATCATGGAGGTCAGCTCTGCAAATTACATTTGCAACTCCCTTAAGCAATTTTTTTCTGTGGACAAGCTCCTTCATCCCGCTCTGAGCAGAGGTCAGAAGGAAGCTCCATAGTGAGACGTTCATGCAAAAGGTATCCTGTTTCAACAGAAACTTTCAACCCAGCCTCACAGCGCACCTCTGACAACCCTGATGATATTTCAGAGAGCTCTTGGCTGGGGGCCGTGAGCCTGTGTTTGTCACAGACGGGTAAAGGCATAGCTGGAACAAAAGCCTCCTGTGTGGTTTCAGTGCTGCACGTCTCAGCCCTCAAGCAGAGCCTCTCTGTGGGCCTGTGACCAGGCAGCTGCTGCATGGGGGTCAGAACCTGTTAATGAGTCAGGGATCAATTCGGTGTAAATTCAACGGTGTTGAATTCAGATTTGTTGATGACACCTAGATCAGAGCAAACAGGAGAGGACAGGCAAAATGACCCAGACAGGTTTAGCGCAACAGGAACATTACAAACCACACAGGAAATTCAGCAGTAGCAAATGCTGAGTCTCACCAAGGGAGAAGAAACGTTCTAGCCGTCTCTTCTCGCGTATCTCTGTAAAGGGCAGTACTGCGGAGAAAAAAAGGAAAATGTCATCAAGCTGTCACTTACTCTGGGTTATTTCCTCAGTAACACATCAATGGTTACACGCTTTTCAAATGAAAAACTTCAGAAAGTACTTTTTCCTTTAGGCATGTGCTAAAAGCAAAAACAGTCTCAGAAATAGTTTGAATAATGCAGAAACTACACCGTGTGAATATATGGACTGAAATAGCCCCTGCTGTCTGTTGTGGGCAAAAGCAATAATGTATAGTACAAATAGTGCTACCAATAGTGGCCCAGTATACAATGTTATTAGACACCTAACAAGTCATTATGTGTCCTCTTCATTAACAGGGCCAGTAGTGACAGGACAAGGGATAATGGTTTTAAACTAAAGAGGATGGAGTCAGACTAGATATAAGGAAGACATTTGTTATGATGAGGCTGGTGAAACACTGACACAGGTTGCCCAGAGGTGGTAGATGCCCCATTCCTGGAAACACTCAAGGCCAGGTTAGATGTGGCTCTTGAGCAATCCAGAGTTGAAGATGTCCCTGCTCATTGCAAGGGGGCTGCACTTGATGACCTTTGAAGGTCTCTCTGAACCCAAACCATTCTACGATTTTATAGATGGGGAAAATCGTGTACCATCTCCTACACCATGTCAGACAGGGCAGAGGTGTTAGCATTAAGCAGAGCACACTGTTGGCAGCACCAGTTTGACACAGGCAGCTCTCTCAGGCAGTGGTTTTGAGCCTGAGGCCCATAAAATATATTTGAAAAAATGAAGCATAGTATCAGGAAGCTCACATGCAGCACCCTGGGGCAGGCGGTCAAACAAGGATAATCCATTTTTCTAGTGCATAAAGTGCTTTGAATTCCTGTGTCTTGGCTAGGCAGGAAGCTAAGGAAAATAAGCATCAGGATTTGGCACTGCTGCTTTCACTGTGCTGTGTTGCCACTTGTTCTTCCTTTCCCCCACCAACTCAGGGTCTCCTCAGAGACCTTCTTGCTTTGGGGACTGTCTCAGTTTGTCAGTTTTAACATTGTACAAAGATGATGAGAGGTTGGCAAAAATTACATTAGTGATTGCAAGAGAACTGCATTTGTGAAAAGTACATCAAGTGGCCAGGCCTCTGATTTCATTTGCTGATGGATTTAAACCTGTGCAAGATGGCAAGCGTGCCCAGTTGAAAACTCACATAAATACTAGCAGACTAGAAATACAAATTTAACCTAAGAAAAATCGGTTTGTAAAACATAACCCATCAAGTTGTTTCT
The DNA here is from genome assembly GCA_002631895.1 of Agapornis roseicollis. Taxonomy (NCBI): domain Eukaryota; kingdom Metazoa; phylum Chordata; class Aves; order Psittaciformes; family Psittacidae; genus Agapornis; species Agapornis roseicollis. The sequence continues at coordinate 85,488 of NDXB01011916.1, forward strand.
CTATAGATAAAATACAACAGAAATAGCTTCAGTTTGGTAATTTAACTATTATTCTTCAACCCAATTGAAATTTTATTATAGGGGGAACATAACAGATGTCACAAACCATGGCCACATCAGCACAAGAGAAGATGCCTGTTTACTCTCTACGTTGCCATGGCAGTAAGAGAAGAATGAGTTTAGGACCTCTTTTAGGAACTCCACTTCCCTCACAGCCCAGTCAGCATCAAAAGGCAAAGCAACTTCCAATAATAGGAAGGAAGAATAATAGGGACAGAAAAGCACACTCAGTATCTGGACTGCTGTGGATGCAGTTTCCAGCATTTAAATGGGCTAGCTAGATTCAAAGGTAACAACTGTTTGAGAAAGCAGTGAGAGAGAGGTAGAGGAGGCTCTTATGCTATTACTTGAACAGAGACAATTTCCTGCAAGATGGGAAAATATTCCTACCTAGTCATAGAAAAGTTATCTGTGCAGTGAGAAAGACTCTCCATACATTCATGACATAAAAAATCTAAAGCTATCAGTGATCTGGTGTGGAAGCTCCAAAAAAAGGGAGCTTTTACAATCTTTCGCATGTCTGGATTTTGTTAGAGTTCTCTGCAGTCATATTCCAGGCAATAAGACCATGGAAAGTAGGGAGAAGGAGAAAGGCTTCCACTATAACTATGTTAAGACTATTCATATACTTACATACCTTTTCCCGTAAGGAACAGGCACATAATCAGTGGGATGTCAACTGGTTGGAAAACAATATAAATCCAGACACTTCTTTGTGAATGATACACGAAGTGGTACACAAACTAGATTTTTTTTCTCTCGTCTTTTTTTGTTCTTGGCAATGGTACGATTTCAAGTTAAGGTTGCTAAAGCCAACCTTTTTATTGTCCTGAACTGAACAAGTACCTTTCCAAAAATTAGAAAACATTTTCTTCCTGTAATGTTATAAAGATCATTTGGGTTTTGTACACAGAGAGTAGAAAGACTGAGGAAAACAAAAGGGAGCTGCAGTGGTTAAATATTAAATGTCTCTCCTTTTCCCTGGAAATGATCTTTCCTACAAAGTCAAGGTGAGAACCCTGCACAGTACAGTTTGTATTAAATCTTCCCAAAAAGAAATAAGTACTGGACATCTTTTGAGCCCAGGGTTTTCACTATCAGTATCTTCATGAAAGTACTATAAGTTCTGTACAGCTGAATTTCGTGCAAGTTCAACCAGGTATGTTTGCATACAATAGCAGCAGCTATTTTGTAGCTACTTAAACAGATTCTTCTCTCCCCCAAATTGGAGGCACACACAACACACACACTGCAAGGAAAGGAAGGCATCAGTGGTCAGAACTGATTTTGGCATGAGCAGAGTCAAACTGAGCTCTCAGTCTTCCATGGAAGACCACAAAAGTGGGGCTGTAAGGGCCTTAAAAGCAAGGGCAGCCAAAGCAGGCTGTGTCAGGGGCATAAGAAACAACTATAAAATCAGTTGTGCCCTATTGCCTACTGACATTTCAGCTCCCAGATTCCTAGACTTGGATGGGACCAGCTGCAACACCCCTGTACTGCGATTTCCTTAAGAAAGTAAAATTAATTGAAGGACTTTTAGTTCCTAAAGGTTGTGATTTATTAGAATACCACAGGGAGGGAATCAGGAAAGTTTTCCTGGTGTGTAAGGGGAACCTCAGACAAAATGCTCAGAAATCATTTTGGATGTTTAAAACAGGTGGAGGGAGAATGACACATGTCAAGAGCTACCATCCATTTGGGGTGCTCTGGCCTATGCAGAGATCGAAGGTTTAGGAAACTATTTCTTAAATAGTTCCATAAATTTTCTTGCATGCATAAAATTCCCATTGTTTCCAATTGCCCTTGTCCTCCGTGCAGAAGCAAGAACTTCCAGATGTGCAAAAGAACCAAATTTCCCTTAATGAATAAGATACAGAGCTGTGAAACAGCAGTGATTACCAAGCTGTAGAAAACCAGGAAAACTGTTTTCTGTCCTGTAAAAATTCCAAACAGCCTCTGTCATGAAGACCAAGTTCTCCATAAACCCAATAGGATCAAATCGCATGCACAGAAGGAAACTGGAATTCTCAACCTGGGATAAGGAAACTGTTACTCAGCAAACCTCTATTCTGCTAGGCGTCTTCCGTAGCAGAAACAACCTGCCAAGGAGAGAGGAGGTTTAACAGGGAGCCAAGGGCACCAAGACCAATGCAAAAATACAGTCCAAAGCTCAAAGAAGTTTCATAAGACTGTAGGTTTTGTAGAAAGGCTAGAGATGATGCTACACAGACTGAAGCATTTTCCTGGGACATTTCCAAGGCCAGAGGAAAATTACTCCCTGATAAACCAGCATGTAAGAAAGGAAACCCTGCCCAGGAGATAATTTCAGATGATCTACCTTTCTTAACACAAAGCTTATATGAATTTTTAATATTTTTCCTAAATAATATACTCTCATTTCCTTAATAACTTTCTCAGGAGAGTTTAATATTAACTCACATTTTACCACCTCAAACCCTTTACAGCTATGGGAGGTTTTTGACAGCAGAACTGCATTTCTTCGGAGGTCATGGAAGCTTACACCACCTTCCTTAGTTACAAGGAGAATTCAGATTCTGAACTAGGGTGCTCAGATGTGATAAAAAATAACTCCACTAGATTTCTCTATTGTAGAAGGTATATCAAGTCTTTCTAGAGTGTTAGCTGTATTCTAACTAGCTTTGCATTTTAAGTTACAGTCTTCATTATTCTGAATATCCTTGGTTCAAAGTCAAATTCAGAAACCCAAGACAAAGCACAAATTCAGAGATAAGGCTTCTCTGGCCCTGGAATACCAACAAACATTTAGTTTGAACTCAGTATCTTCAGGAATATGCCTCTGAAGAAACTGGATGCTGAATGAATAGACTACCTGCCTCTGTTCTCGTCTCCTCTTTCTCTTTTTCACTGATGTGCCTACAAGCTAAAGTAAAATGAGAGGCAGATATTACCAAGTTTAGGTGAAGTCTCCCCATTTCTGAGATGAGAAAAGGAAGCACGAAGGAAATTTGTATGGCTGTTACCAGATTAGAACGGTATTCCCAAATTCTTTACCCTGTCCTCCCTTCAACGCACACGCAGGTTTCAGACTACAAGAGGGGATTCATAGTCCTCACTACACTCCCATAAGAGAGTTTGTTAAGCCTGTTGTGAGGATGCCTAACACAGCATTTCCCTGGGCTAGAAAAACAACCTGACATTTTGAGCTGTTTCCCATCCATATTAGCAAAGCCCACAAAAACTATTTCTCGTGCAACTTTTCTGTACAGAAACTCAGTTAAATTCCAGTCACCTTCTACTTTGCTTGCTGGTTTTAGTTCTCTGGCACTTGCTTTATTTTCATCACGTGCTTCAAATAGAAGCATCGAGTAATTTTTAAGGCCATTACACTTTGCTCATTTGTCTGTGGGAAAATGACAAACCCACTCTTGTGAAGCTCATTGATTGCTAGAGCAGGAAAGAGCACAGGTTTTGGTACAAGAACTGTTCACTCTGGAAACAAAATGGTCAAATTCAATGATCGTAGATAATTTCCTTCATTTAATGAGAATTATGATCCATCTAAACAGGAATAAATGGTATTAACAATGAAGCATTAGTACTGGTACAGTCAGTGTCTAGCTGTCAGACACCAGCCTTTCACAGTTAATCCTAAAGAAAGTCTTCATTCCTACTTAAAGTAAAATCACTGTGGTTGGTTTCAAAGACACCTGTCACATGTGAGAACTGGGGTACAACTGTATTTTAAAGGCTTCTGCACAAAGTTATGCAGAAAAAGAATCCTTTCAGTATTCCAAAATAATGTATCTCCAAGCAGAACATGCCCATTATTAATACTCAGATACTTGAGACGAAGGAGATTTTTCCTCATATGCTAAAAACAAGTCTTGCTTTTGCCAGACTCTGTATTGGACATGTCTGGAAAGCTACAGGGAACTCAGCTGGTTCTGACCGTTTCCTGACCCTGTTGCTCAGCAGCACACATACCTGCATCTGTGGGGTAAGGGTTCTTCCATCACTTCCTTGTGATTTCAGGTAAGGTACATAAGGAGGAGAAAACGACCTAATAAAGCAAGTAACATGAAACAATCCACATGGTGCAATATTTGAAATACCGAGCATTTCTTTAGTCCTACATCTGCTGAGCAGACACATGTAGATGTAAACAAAGAAACCCAACAGCACTGTGGAAACACAACCTAGACTGACTTTCCTGGGCATTCAGGGCAACCAGTCTGGACACCAGTACTCCATGTGCAGGGAAGCAGGAGACGTCTCTCTGCTTGTTTTCGCTTCTTCTAGAGTTGCTGGGAAGAAGCGATTACCACTGGGCTTGGACATAGCCCTGGTACAAACAGCTGTCACCTGAACAGGAATGGCTTCTTCTAGGCAAGGGGTACCGTGCTGCATATGTGGAAGTGAGCTAAGAGGACTGGCAACATGGCATCTTCAGTGCAACACCAGTGCCTTTACAGTGCCTCCAGAACTGCAGGGTTTAGTGAAAACCCTACAGACCAGCAAACTGGGCTGTAATTTTGCCTGTTCCCACATAAAACACTAGACCACACCACCACATACTGCTGCTATACCATATTCTGTGAGGAATCAAGCCAGGCCAATTTAGGCTGTTTTGAAGAACACATAAGCAATTGTCCCTTAACAGTGAATTACTAGCTAGAAACACACACAATTGGGACGGGTTAGAAAAACATGTTTTCTATTTATTTAAAAATAAGTTTGTAGTTACTACATTGCAGTGACAGTAATTCTTACACATACATTCTAGTTTGTATAAAAGGATTCAAAGTATTATGCATCAAAACTAACATAGAAAGTGTCCACATAACAGTAAAGAAATTTCCAATCCATATGTACAAAAAGAAAGGGCACTGTTATCCTGGTGAGATACTTCAGGTTATAAGATGATAATCTAGACTTCTGGAAGGAGGGAAAAGAAAAACCCTTGATAAAGCTAAAGAATTATAGTTTTCAAAACTGTTACTCGTTACATACAACAGATTTGTGTTTTACATAATTCTGTACAAAATAAGCGGAATTTTTAATCGGAAAATGTGTCAGTTTCCCAATTAGCCTTTCTAGGTCATTTCCTTGAAGTTGAGCTCCATTCTATACATACTGAAACATTATGATAGAATTTAATTCATGCGAGATCATTACCCAGTTGTCCACCACACTTCTGCAGTTTTAGTATGGTCCAAAAATGTAACTTCTGTAGGGCCTCAATGTATCAGCAAACCAACCCACGCTGTGGTAAGCTAAAAGTAGTACATGTACATCATACAGGCATGTGTACATGATCAGTGCCTGTATTTCCTTCTACTCCTAATTTGTATGACCTCATTCTTTGTTCTTTCAGGGTAGAAATTCATAGTACAGCACTACCTTCCCTCCCTAAAATGTCCTCTTTGCATTATTTGAAGTGCATTTCCTGATGTATGTATCTGCATTAAAAAGGATCCAAATGACTATTTGTCTCACTACCTACCTCCTAAAAGCTAAATTTATTCACCTTTATTTTATTGCAGCACATAGGGTTTCTCTCTCGAGTGCCTCGAGGCTGTTATAACCTTGGGAAAAGGGAGGGGAGCAACTAATCACCTTTTCCTGCTATTTAAGATGTCTTTTAATCTGGCATGTTTCCTCCTCTAACACACTGTAAAAACGACACAGCTAATTCCCACATTGGAATTAGCACAAGTGCAAGAGCACCTAGAGGTTAGCTCTAGTTTAAAACCTACCTGTCATTTCTCCCAGACACAGTAGCTTTAAAGCATAGTGGCTGTAATCCTGATCAAAACCAGGAAACTACATAAGCTGTCAGTACCAGACTGCTATTGGAAACACAGTGGCAAGCCCTGGTCGATTTTATGAAATTCAATACACCTTCCTCTGCATATGAACAAGCCTGTATACATAATAATTCACAGCAGAAAACTAACAGCCCTGCTATCAGTTGAATATCCAGATCCCCTTGGAAACCAATCTGCTACACGAACTTCAGGGATAAGAGAAAATATATAGCAATTTTACACAGTTAACTTGTCTTCATTAGGTAGTAAGCAGAAAATGAGTTTTTGTTGTTTCTAGATGAGGTTTTAAAGCCCTCTACCTTCTGGATCACAGCACTGTGGCCGAGGTGCATTTAAATTTGTTATAAACACTCAACTCCCCCCAAAAAGAAACCCCAACATAGAAAAAAGGCAAAAAGAAAAAGCTTGGAAGAACTGTTGTGGAGAAAATATATCATTTTAGAGTAGGGTAGGGGCTATGACACAATGTAATTATTGTGGTATGGCGGTACCTTGATTGACTAGCAATATGCTAAAATTACCTCTGCAAGCTTTGCATGCTTCAGATTAAATGTGAATGCTGATGAAAGTGAGCTTAAACACCTGCAACCTCCAATCTACTCTAAGTACAGGGTGAAAGGGTCTCATCCAGTTAAGCCTACTGCTTTCATAGAACCAGCCAACCATTTAATACATGCCTGAATCCAAATTACATGCTAAAGCATTTACCTGCAAATATGAACAAAAGACTGAACAATGTGGTGTCAAAATTGTAACAAGCCTGAAGTTACTGAATGGACAGATTACTTTTTGTGTTGTATGTTGTCTATTTTTTGGTCAGACAGAAGCCTCTGGCACAGAATCAGAACTGGTACAGCAGTACAGAAAGTTGTCTCTACGCTACATTTATAGATATTAATATATCCTACGTGCTGCATTAGGGTCCTTTATCAATTAATAGTTTTACAAATATTAAGCCATAGTAATATTTAACTCAACCAACTCAATCTTACAAGTCTATCAACAAACTGATCACATGTACGAACGGGACACTGTACAAATAAACATCTGTAAATCTACACCACAGCAGGCTAATCACTGGAGGAAGACATTTTTCTGTAAAGTTGAATCACCCATCAGTGCCAAGTGACAAAGAGCTCTAGTTCAGTATTGACAGTAATGAACACTACAGTGGTAAAATTTAAGTTCAGTCCCCAGAGAACACACTAACAACCGAAACAAAATGGCTAAAGTGTTGTTAAGTATGCAGGCACAGGTACAATGATTTCTGTTAAACATTTAGAGCACACTGGCTTCACAGCAACAGAAGTTATTTCCTCATTGGTAGTTAGAGAACACACTGTTATTAAGATATCGCTCGCTCAGCAATAAATACCAATTTTAACACTTCCCAGTACAGAGTAGAAATACCAGAACAGTATCCTCATACCCATGTCAAGTATAAATTAATTTAATGAATAAAACCGCGTTAATTGCTGCCAGGCCTGTAAGATCGTTTGCATGTGTATGACTATGAACCAATTTACAATGCAAATATGAAACAAGCACATGAGATTCTGATACTCCATTTTCTGAGCCAGTTGTTAGGTATTTAAAGACGGCATTATAAAACATGCGTTTAACTATAATTCTTAAATTACGTCAGAACACTGACCAATAGTTCATTGCTCATATTTAAAAACTTAAGACTTTGTAATCAAAACCTCTTTTTCTGTGTTGGTACAGTATGTCACAACAACCTCAAGTAACACAGTTTTCCTAGACCAAAATGCACAGTCTGATGGTGACTGAAGTCTTATAAATAAGTCTGTAACCTCATGAAATTAAATTATAAAAATATAACTTTTAAATAATCTGGTATTAATTTCTAATAAATTCTTAGTATTGCTTCCATAAAAAATGACCCTAATTACCCACAATTTATTTTAAAAGGAAAAATGTTAATGTCTCCAATATGAATTCAAAAATTACTGGCTAAAGACACCGGTATCACTGGGTGGGAAGCAGTACCCAGTTCTGCAGGTAATGCCTTCTATTATCATAGAAATATGATGTACAGTTGTCTACCTACTGTTAAGGGAATGCATATTATTTCAGTCTCTGAAACTTACATACAAGGTATTTCCGATACGTAAATATATACATAAACATGCCATAACAAACATTATTACAAATGAAGTAAATACAGAAGCTGAGTTTTAGATATAATCTATTTCATATATTACAATGCAGATAACATCAGGAAATTACACCTTTTCAAATGATTGCCGTCAGTGAGATTTGACAAAATTAGTAAGTAGAGTCAGCTGTGAACTGTGGAGCTGTATTGCACCTGTACAACCATAGCTTCTTATCCTACCACACCTTTTGTGACTCCATTTTAACTGGGTCATAGAGAAATACTTGTCAGACAAAATAAATATCCCAACAAATGAAATGCAAACTAATCCCTGCTCCCCACAGCCAGACCCCAAACAATTCAAAGAGGATCTGGAAAATATTTTAGTCATTCTTTGCAGCTAAATGCATGGTGAACAATGTAAAACTAGGTACGGTGGATAATAACCTGCTGCCCACAGTAGCTTATGTCTATTCCTCTCAGTGCCAAATACCAGTGTTGTTTAAGCTTTTTTCCTTATTCTTTTTTTTTTGTATGTAATAGAAAATAAAGAGTGAAGAATCAGGCCCCAAATGAATACAGAATCTGTGCAAATTTAAGGTCTTAATTCTGTATGCCCTCCCTGCCAGCTATTGTAGATGATGTTCGTAAAAAGAGAGAATTATTTTTCAGTAAGGGTGTACAGAACTGAGGTTTCATTTCGGGTTTATTTTCTTCAACTAAGTTAGGGTCACACACACACACACACACACACACAAAACCCCTTTCACACTACCCAAGCTTTCAAAGTAACACGTAAGCAGGCAATTTTGGTTACATTTTTGTACCATACCGGATCTCAGAAAATATGACTGCTTCTGTATTTTTTTCCTTAAAACTGGACAATACTTTTTTAAGTGATAGAAAATGGTATTAAAGTTTGTTTGTAAAGGTATAAAATAACTAGATGTACCATAAACAAATAAATAACTGCTTTTCTTCTCCAGAGCAGTACATATAACAATACATTCCCCTAAGTCATATAGTTATCATTTACAATAGACAACTTAATTTTACTAAGGATGCAAGAAATAATAGAATACAAGGCACAATCATTAAATGGAATTTTTCTTTAGGGTGTATGTTGACTTATGTCAGCGTGATATACCATAAAAAGTGCAGAAAAACACAATGTGCAATGAGACCACTGTATAAAACATGATTGCATAAAAAGTGATTTGGCCTTTTAACCTTAATAATTGAAAATAACCGATCTTCCCCTTAAAATCAAACTATAAAGTATGACATTTTAAAATTTATTTTCAGTTCTAGTGCTATCTAAAAAATCCTGAAAAAAATCTATACCTGGGTAATATTTTATATGTATGTGTTCATGTATATATTAATATATATACATACACTCTTCTTTGTAGGTCATTTTAGCCTCTTCAGCACGTCTCAAGTTGTAGAAACAACAATTAATCTGGATCAGAAAGTAAACATCTTCATTCCATACCTGTCCTGTAATTTCCTTGAATCCTTTAACCAATTATATGTTTTGTCTAAAACATCTCTGTCAAAGGACCCCACCAGTGCATTATTTTCTACCAAAAGTACCAAAAAGGATACATTTCAGAACAATGTTAACCACTTACTATTTAAACGATACACAGCTTTTATCACTGCAAATGGTATGCTGTACTGACACTCGGAAAGAAAAGAAGGCTCTCCACTGCACTGATTCTCAGTCTTTGGCACAATAAACAGAAATTTAGTGATTGATACAAGAATCAAGGTCTGAAAAATTAGACATTAGTCAAACTTTTTCCAATGTGGATATATATATATATATATTTGTGATTACATTTTTGCTATGTTTGGCAGAGCTTGGATAAACCCACAGCCTGTGCTCGGCTTCCTTTGCAGTTGAACTTTCCATCCCAACTGAAATTAAGCATTTTTAGATTAGCAAAGTTTGATATTTTTGTATTTAGTAGAAATGTAAGTGAATTTACTGCCACTTTTTGCCAAAATCTGCCTTCCGAGGCAACCTGACTTTACAATCAAGGTGCACCTTGCTTGGTTAAAAATAGACTTCTGCTTTCAGTTTGTGGCATTACAAGTTCTATCACCTGTTTATTGGTGTAAGGATACTATGCACTACTCGAGCAGAGTCGCTCTCAACTCTGTGCGTCAGCCAGAAATTGCTTTCATTATTCTCAACTGTGAACAAAATGACTGTTGAAATGCATAACCTATTTGGAGGGCAATAAATAGCAAAAGTTTAAAATACATATTTCTTTCAAAGACTGCTCTTTCAGTTTGTATTTTTTGCTAAATTTTTCTCCTCAAGCCAGAACATACTCTTCCAACCCATAATAGCAGCAGGGAAGCAGAAGTCTGTTCTGCCATTCCTTAACTGTACCTGCTTCATAGCATTCCGAAGTAAAACCCCTGGTAAAAATTACCAACCAATTAAATTAGCTTTTGCTTTTTCAGTCAACTTTCGGACTCTGCCTCTGCTAGACGTGCCAAAAGTTAAGGAGGTGTCCTCAAACAATAGCTGCCTTTGCTCTTCCTCAGAGTCATCTTCATTGTAAAAGGCTGTCCTCCTACCCTGGTTTCTAGTTCTCATGTGAGGTTCAGAATCTTTAAGCTCTTCAGACCCCTCCTCCATAGGCTCATCTATCTTTTTCCTCCTGCTTCTTGTCTGCATTTTAACATTCGCAGGAACTAGGAGGTCCGAGCCTGGCTGATGGGTCTTTATCTTCCTTTTTGGCTTTCTACCCCCACGGCCTTTTTTTTGTAACAAGTCTTCCTTCATATTATTTTCAGAAAGAGAATTGCATGCAGTAGAAGCAGAGGGTTCTTCTGGTACATCCCTTGTGGTCTGGATTGCATTCTGCTCTGCAACCTTCTGCTGTTCAACAATTTGCAGCTTTTTTGGTTTTCTGCCTCTCTTCTTGTGCACCACCTCACAGGTACTGTTATTAGTCTCCACCTTCGGCTTCCGTCCAGGACCTCTTTTAACTGGAGGTTTTGAAGGCTGTCCGCCATGTCCATTTACCTGGATGCTTCCTGATGCCAAAGCATTATTCTTGCAATCTGCTGTAAAGAAACAAGAGTATGTATCATGGAAGAGATGTGGATTTACATTCACTTTCAAGCTGCCTTAATAAAATTCTTACTAAAATATCTGAATGGATTCACAGTGATTGACAATCTGTTGAAATCTAAGAAACCCAAAGCAGAGCTCAAACAGCTTTATTCCAGTATACAATGAGGACTAACTTCTAGCTGGGTTTAGCTCGAGGTAGGTTGAAGAAAGAAAACAAACCAAACCCCTGCCCTGCAAAAAACAAGTTAAAAACCTCAGAAAAAAACCTGGGGGATGGGGAGAGGAGAAAAGGAAAAGGCTCAAGTGTTCTTGGCTGACACACCACCAGTGGACTAAAACTTGTTGCTGTTGCAAGTACCAAATACAAGTTGCTCGAGAAGCATTGCTGTTACGATTAAGAATGCTTCTCAACAGATCATTTCTGGAGAATGCTACCTCTTTCAGCTTGAGGCATGACCCTTTATAGCCAGTTCATTAGGCTAGGGTTATTTCAACAATAAGCCAGGAAAAGGGTAGAAACATCGGAGACACACATATACACACATACAAAGGTATGCAAATTGCATAGATTTCTCACATTTACAGACACATGGCAGAAGGTAGACTTTCAAGGGCTATGACACTGTCTCAGGTGAGTGGTACCTAACTTCCTCGTGGGGCATGTCACACGACCCTTTACAGGTGTTCTGATAATCACAACCCTTGCCTAAAATGTGGGCAGGAATAGACTCATAGCCAGCATGACAGTTCACCCAGTCCTTTGATGGAAACGTTCGTGCACAGCTCCTGCCGTGTTCAAATGTCCACCATCACACACTAAAAGCACAGGCCTCCACTGCCATGAGTGGGTGTGCAGGACAGACAGGATCATGTCAACGACATTCAAATACCTCTGACATGACCAAATATCCAACCTCATAATGGGTGCATGTTCAGTCACTTAATATGCTGAGGCCTTTGTGAGAAAGCTTGCAAGGAATGGACAATTTATCAGACCACAGGCTCCTTTTTCAGAAGCATGTAGGAGAAAGAAAGGTAAAACCTCAGGGAGAGGAAGGCCACAAGAAGTAACCAGATTAACTAGGCAGGGCCCAATCTGCAGACCACTGTTTCTTCATCTTCAGAGAAAAGATGCTTAGTAGATCTATCTGCTTCACAGAAGCTTCACAACAGCTCAAAGCTCCTTCATTAACAGCAAAGCTTTTATGACTAAGAGATCGTACTTCAGTCTCCACAGATGCTTCGAGTTTTAAGGTACCCAGACTCAAAAAGACCAAGCAAGTCCAGTTAGAAGACTAGGTTCAATCAATCCTGTGCTATAGGACTGGTACACTACACAGAAGCGGTAAACACTATGTAGTTCCGTTTTGCTGTGGCAAAAAGTGAAAGAGCAAAGTTTCAGCTGGGATACTCTGATTTTATGCTTGTGGTTGTGCAGTGTCATCACACTCAGTGTTACTGGCCCAAACATAGCCCACGTAAATTTTACTAGCTAAAACCCACAGGGCCTTTGGAGTGTGACTCTGCAGAAATCTGCCTTGGAATCTGAGAACTCATAACATGACCCTTGTTATAATTGAAATGAAAGTGCAGATATAAAAATTGGCTAGACAACAGTTATCAAACCATGGAAATGGTGTTAAGAGTAGTCAAAACTCCTGATCTATCAAGAAGAAACTAAGTGTGACTCAGTTGTTCTATCAGACTTCCCTATTCTGCTAAATCATAATGCATACTAATTTCTCCACCCCAAATTGCCACAATTAAAGTACACCACTACAGCCACTACATCAATAACTAGAAGGCAGAAATGTTCCAAAGAAACTCCATACCTTGTTGATTAACACTGGTAGATTTTACTTTGCGCTTGATTTGCTTCTCTTTCTCAGGATTTTCTCTTGTGGAGTTATTCCTAGTGGGATGACTATAATCAGATTGAGTAGCAGGGACTGATATAATATTCTGGGTCTTAGAATGTTTGGTTGAATTCTCCAGTACTAGAAGGACAAAAAAGAAAAAATAAATGTTGTTCTAGCCAAGTAGTTTATACCACAATCATTCTGATCTGGCTTAAAAGGAACTCATGTTCTACTATAAACAAACCATTTGAATAGTGATCTAGAGGCAAGAAAGCTTTCTGGATAAAACAACACAGCCTAACTTGCTGAGTTTTCCTCTGAAGAACCTCAAAGGCCCTGCAGCTTGAAAACAGAACCAGTCTTAACTGAGACAAATACACTGGGTTTCCAAAAAGTAAGTTTTATATTAATGAACATTCACAGTTTAAAAGACCCCAGCAAAAACCAACAAAAAAACCCCCAAAACAGTGAAAACCCCCAACTTGCCTGACTTTCCTGACCCTGCAGTAGTATTAGACTTCGTAATTAAAGGCTTTATTGTTAAAGGCTTTGCTCCTGAAGAAGTAGACGGTTGCTCTGTAACAGCCACTTCTGTTGTTCCCCTATTGCTTCTCGTCCGCACAAGGGAAGAGGTTTCAGCTGCTTTTCCATTCATCTGAGGTGGAGCATGTCTCAGTGCTGTTGACCGTGCAGGTGTAGAAGATGAAGAGGTGGCAGCAGAGTCTGCCTTTAGCTGAGGTTTTATTAATCTCCTCTTCCTTTCAGGGCTGCAAAAGAAGTAACAATTTGGATCCTGGATGACCACTTTTTTACTCCCATGTTTGAGACTGTGGGAGTAAACCAATCATCTCTGTATGAAGTGTGTTCAAAATATGACATTTACTGTGGAAATTCATGTAGTTGTGAGCCTCCAAAAGGTGAATCTTTACAATAAATGCTACAGTTACATGACAAACCACAATGCCATCACTACCCTAACAATGCTATTTTACTGTACCCGTTTAGCACTTATTTGAATTTTAAGGACTTACACTAGGATAGCTCTAAGTAAAGTTTTAAACTCTTCCACATCATAGGGACTTGCATGTCAAAGCTACCATTCTGCAATATAGGGAATAGTAAAGGAACTATTAAGAAAAAAACCAAACCACACTAAATTCTACTGTTTAGGTATGTCAAACTGGCACAGCATTTCATGAATACTTCACAGGAATTAATGTACCTGGATGCAACACTACTGGAAACTGAGCTGCTTCTACTTCTTTTTTTCCTTCTTTTCTTTATTGTATTTCTTTTATGAAAGCGTAGGGCAGATTTATAATCCGATAAAATAGAACTTATGTGTTCTTCAAAGAAAGCAGACAGGCGCAAACTCATGCTGTAGATCTAAAAAAGAAAAGCCAATAAACAAGCAAGTTGCATACTTTTCCAAAGCATCATTGTACTTATTTACCATTGAGCAACTGCTACAAAAATAAACCAATTGAGATGGAAATGTTTAAAGGAAATGTACAGTCTGTCTCAACAAATTTACACTAATCCATGAGTAGGTTTAATTATTTTCATGTCTTTGACAACTGTGTCACAACTGAAGATTACACAAAAGTTAAAATTAGAAAATCCACCTTTTCAACTGTTTCCTTCCATCTGCCTTTCCAGAAAGCATCCCTTTCCAGCTTCAGTGGAAACCACAAAGAGAGATCCTTAACCAAATTTTACTGTATCATACCAAGGGTGAAGAATCTGATTTTCTTCTGTATTAAGTTGCATCCTTATATCCTGTATTTGAGCACCAGTCTATTCCTTTGAAACAGGTTCAAGGCATGTATTAGAATTATGTAGGTGCTGACTGTTAGGCAGCCCCGACAGTGAGTGGGAGTGTCTATTACTGACTGAAGAGAGCTCAATCACTGATCAGTCCTTCTTGATAGTCACCTAACCTATGAAGAAAATTTGTCCCTACATTTTAAGACAATGAAGTCCTGATGATTAATTTGCTATTCAGAACAGCCAAACATAAAAGCTGCCAATAATTCCAGTTTAAGTAATGCATGTTACCAGAAGAAAAGCTACACAGAAGCCTTGAACATGTGTACACACTTATAACTTTCACTGCTTACAGATACTGTACTTGCAAGTCAATTTTAGGGAAAAGCATTATTAACTCTACCACTGGCAGGGCATTTCAGTATTAAGAAGAATGTAAACAACTTTGCTTCCCAGAATTCCTAAGTATTTCATTACAATCTCACTGCATACTGATGAGCATTCTCTATACCTGTGTATTTCAGTTTGGGGCAACCTCCAAAGCAAAGGAGTTTGCGGTTCCATATACGTGCTTTCAAAACCCAGTTTCTTCACAAAAACACCAGTTAAACTCCACTGCTGTACCTACAATCATGTTTCTACAGATGTGTCTTTCAATGTGGCTCTCCCTTAGCATCCACTTTCAAGTATTTATTTTTGAACCATACTTGCAGAACATCAGAACTTCAGGCATTTAAACAGCACACATTCCTTTAAACCCCAAAACTATACGACTTCCTCAGAAACATTCTCGTTTGAAGGTTAGAAATAAAGAAGCTTGTTTTTAAAGTAATCTCTCTGTTAACAGTGTCTCTCTCTGGTTTTTGGGTCCTGCATTTTTCAGATGCAAGTATTGTTTCAAACGACAAAAAGAAAAAAAAGTCTTACCCTTGATCTTTTACTTGGTGTATAGGCCTTGGAATTGCTGAAAATAAGCCTCACATCTTTACATAACTCCATCGGTGACTCATAGTTGCCAGCTTCCAGTGTTTCTCTAACAGTAGAAAAATCCATAGGAGTGTCGATAATATCTCTGTAATCCTGTTAAGAGATAGCAAAGCCATGTATTACAGGCTTTTCCCCCCCACCATGAGTCTTAATGGAACACTGTCATTAGGATGCATTTGACAAACCTGTTCAAAGCAAATGTCTTCTTTAAATAGATATGGAGGGCAATTTGCTCCTTTCCACTCATACACAATGAAACTCCTCAACAGGATCAAGGATAGAAGTTAACTGACACAAGACTTAATTAATTTAAAAAATGGATTTACTGAAATACAGAGCTCAAAGTTTGCATGCTGAGGGCTGTATTACTGACACACACTCATGAAGGTAACTGTGATACAAAAGCGTGACTACAAGCTTTCTGGGTGGCTTAACAGCTCAGACTTGGTACTAAGCCTAACATCGTTTCTACATATTAGCTTTAAATTATGAAGTCTGGCTATCTGAACTTGATCAGAGGCTTGGCACATCCCTACTGAAACCAGAGCAGTTTCCCAAATGGAGATCTGACAATTTAGGGAAGTAATATTAGAATAATGAAAACTCCACAGGCTTAAATGGGACTGTGTTCAAGCCAATGACAGAACTTTTCCTAGGCTATGGGAGAAACAGAGGAATATCTGTGTGAAAAAAAAGCTTAAATACCAGAATGAAGTAAAAAAAGTTAATCCATGAGAGCAAAGAGAACTTGGGTGAGTACCTCTGAACATTGAGCAGGTGTGTGACATCAGGGGCAGGTTGTTTCATGCTTAAGCCTAATAAAGTGCTCTCTCTCAGATCACTTAAAGATCTCAAAACACAAAGGGCCGCTTGTAGTTAGGCCATGGCATAAAGCTTAGTTACTTTAAAAATGACGGTGCCCATTGACTGCAGAAGTGTCAAGACAGACGTACCAGTGACTTCTGAAAGAGAAGCATTTCTTTTCTCTAATTGGGAAGATTAATTTCCCCCACATTAATCACCTTAGAGTGGTATTTTAAGCAAAACCTTCAGAAACGGTAGAAGGAAAGCATGCAAACCGTTTGGCTTTGTTACTTAAACTAGAGTAAAAGGCTAAACCAAATCCAAGGCAACAAGAATTTCATGTTAAAATATTCTGAAGTGACAAACTAGCTCAGCGCTATCTGAACTCCAGTGCAATCACCCAAGCAGAACATGAAACTGGGGAAAGTCATCATTACTATGGCTAATGGTTCACTACAGTTCTTCAGTGGGTACTTTTTCCGAATCAAGCCCAGATGACTGATATGAAAATTAGTTTTTGTACTTCTGAAAACAAAAAATGACCCATGACAACAATGGTCACACACAGCAACCAAACACATGTACTTCACATATGACCATTTTTCGCTCAGAAAAGGGAAGACGTCTTAATTGTAAAAGCTGTAACTTATTTAACGTGGGCATCCCTGAATACAGGCTAGTTTGCAACTAAGTACAACAGAGAAGTATAATTTCTTTTGAAATGACTTTAAAAAGACACTAGCCATTAATGTAAGGTAACAACCAAGGACCGAAAAAAATTTCTGTCAACAGAGGTCCCTGAAGTTACAAGTTGGAAACATGATCACAGGTTAAAAACTAGGAACCAACCACTTAAAACAACTGGATTATAACTGGCCTTCCTGTTCCAAAATACTCACGGGATATTCAAGGAGATCCACTGGTTGTCGAAACGGTTCAGAATCTTCACACTGAAAAATGAGATTCAGCAGCTCCTGGCATTGCTTCTTCCATGACTGAATATCATATGACTGAGCTCTATTACGCAGCCGCCGCTTTGGCTGATGATCCTGAAATGACAATGTTGTCTGGTGTATATTAAATTAGCTGTTCTAACACAATCTAATGGAAAAGGAACCCTGCAGGATATAAATTCTAATTGATGAATTCGTGACATGCAGCAGCACAGACAAAAATGCTTTTGCATTGAACAGATCACTAGAACAACATGTCACTTTTAAGTTCAAAACTTTCCAAAAGCTGACATTAGATGATAATAAAAACACTTTCAGTTTTGCATTCCTTTGTTTAACCAATGCTTGTCTTATTATTTGTACCACTGTAAATTATAAAATAAGATTTACCTTTCTTTTTCTAGTGGAAGTTCCTGGCACATTTGTATCTTTCTCTTCTTCCTTTGAGCAAGATAATGAGTCGCATAAAAAGGTTAAAAAAATATAAGCATGTATGAGTAGGTGAATGCTTTTATACTTCATTTATATTTTGATTTTTTTACAGTTCTATCCCTGTCCCTCTGGGAAGCATTTCATGTGACTGCCAGTTTTGAGAACCTCTCAGAATTCTAAGCAGTGTCTAAATTCTCCATCAAGCTGCTAAAGCATTGAAGTAGAGGAGCCTGAATTTTTACCCAGTTTCCCAGCTGACAAACAAGAAACATTTAATTGACAGAGAAGAACACCCCACTCCCTTACACCAACTGAAATTGGTACTTTTGTACCCAGCAGGACAGAGACAGCAGTCCTGTTTCTCCAACGTATTAAGATACAACCACTTACCTCATCAGAGTCAGACAACACTTTCTTCTTCATTGCATTGTATAATGGAATTATGTCATAGCAACTCTGGTCTCTATGTAAAAAGAAATACACACTGACATTTAGTTTCTATCTACACCCATGGGGTCAACTATATTATGCCTATGATAAGGAAAATGTTTACAAAGCCATTCCCAAATAAAACGATACAGTATTTAGTGATGTATGAATACTAAAAGGACTGCAGTAATGAGAAAAGCTTGTCTTCAGCTCAAAAAGCTGTAAAATATCTCTGCACTCTGTAAAATACAGACCATTTAACAGTGTCAATGTTTTAAAACTGAAAACCATAATCTTTTACCATGAATGCATTAGCATTAGAAAAATCTAACACTATACCACATAACGAGCTCTGGGGCCCATCTAGCTTTCTAAGAAACAGTACTGTGGATTTAGTGTACAAAAGTGCAATTCAATATATTAGCATTCATAATGCAAGACAGCTGAAATGTAATGTTTATTTGTGTAAGGACTAACACTGTTATTGTATAAACCTGCATAATTAAATCAGCAAAACAAACACTGATTTTCAATTCTTGTATAACGCAGCAAAAGAAAGCCCAAAGGTGTTCTACTATGTAGCCATATGAACCACCGGAAAAACAGGAGTAAATACTCAGCAACTCTGCACTGGAATTGCAATCCATAATATAGGCTACTGTATTTAAATATAGTTATCACTAGAAGGGCTCAGGGAGAAGGTGAGAAAAAGATCAAGCAACACCTCCTTCCCTACTTTCTGCTTTTTAAAAGACTTGGGTTCACTTACATGGGTATATTAATAAACACAAGCTATAGGCTGTTATTAAGGATATGTTCCACTAATTTAGCTTAGCCAATTAAAAAACACTCTTTGACAAACCTTGAGCTGCTTAATTAGTCAGAAGGAAACCCTCATGAAGGCTGAAAATGTTAAAGAACAAACACAGTACTAAAGAAGTCCTTTAGAAACACATGTGTTTTTAAAACATTACATTAGAAACACATTACATCAGAAACAAATTAGAAACACAGGTGTTTCTAATGGTGCATTTCACTGAAACTTTTAAGTATTTTTTATTCTCCAGTCAATATCAGAAATCATAAGCACTGAAGATATAAAAAATTTGTGTATGGTGTCAAAGTCCAACATTTCCAAATACATAATGCAATTCTCATGTTTTAAGAGCACACAAAATAAAAACTAACAAGATTCAATTTAACACTGAGAAACTAAATTACTAAAAATATCATGATTTTTGTCACACTAACAAAATAGCTTCTTGTTTTTACAAGGCAGGAACAGGAGCTTTCACAGTGTACAAGCAAATTAAGGCAGCGGACACACTCAGTAAGTTCTTCTCACAAACTTCAGGCCCACAGATGTATCAAGTGACTGAGAAATCTGAAACATTTCTCATTCAGTTTTCCTACAGACAATAATAAAACATTTGACAGACAACTACTATCTGTCGACCTCAAAGCTTCCAATTTTTATTTTGCATAACGCCAATTTCAATCACACTATAAATTGTAAAGACTTCAGAATTAAGTGCCCACATTAACATAGGAGTTCTAATTTTGAGTTTGAATACTGCCTACCTTACCTCTAAATGTATCTATCACTCCATGAAGTTAGTCAGACCCATTTTTATCATTTAGCAGAAAGTCTCTTCAAATATAATGCCACGTCAATCTATGCCAATCAATGTATTACAAAACTTTATGTTGTTTTGCAAATGTAGGCATTCTATGTCAAGATGAGCTTTATTCTTTTCTGCCCCAACAGCAGACAACAGGCTTATTCAAGCTGCAGTACTATTCCATTGAAAAGGCTGAATACCTTGGGAAGACACAGGAGCGACAACAGAGCTACTAAGCAACTCACTTTATGAAGTGCAGCAGAAGATCTGTGACAAATTTGGCAGATTTGACAATAGGACTTCCAGGCTCATTAAATGTGCGAGTATTATGTTCTATGTACCGGACTTCCCACATTAATGAAGAAAGGCGCCTGTATATGAAAGGAGGGAAAAGGGGAGGAGAATTAAAAAACCCGTGCTTCCAGCAGCATATATGAAACAGGAGAAAAAGCCTTACATCCTTCTTCTAACGTATTATCACATCCATCTTTTCGTTTTACACTAGATCAGAAAACATGCACGCTCTGAGATGTTGCCCTATGTGACCAGCAGAAGGCAGTTTCCTCAGGTTTCCTGCTCTCATGTTATACCCTGCAGTAATCTATACAAATGGCTTTGAGAATATACAGCTGACACTCCTTGGGATAATTCAGCTGTGATGCTTCAGCCCCTGTCACCTCTTAAGTCACAGATGAGGATTACCAAAAAATAAAGAATTTATTAAAAGTATATATTTTTCTGACAGATAGACAATGACAAGATTTTCCTCCCATAGCTCCAACTTAAATGATGTAACTATACGATAGCGACATCATGGAAAATGATGCACAAAAGCAAAAATAACTGAGGAAATAGACCCAATCTAGAAAAAAAAAACCCCAAAAAATTAAATATTTGTGATTTAAAAAAAATTCATATTATTTCAAATCAACTCCGACAGCGCAGAAGTTACAAATACTAGTATGAAAGTAGAAGGCTATACGTAAAACATGATGAAAAGCATAAGCATTTAAATGCAATTTAGTAACGTGCATGGTAACGTGCATTTACGGCTTTGTGATGCCAGTAGTGATTAGCAAAATTTGTAACTATTCTGTTTGGGCTTGCATTGTGCAAAACCATACAGGCTTGCCAAGACTCCTGGTTCAGAAAAGAGAAAGTGTGTTTTAAGGTCAGCCTCATGAAAAGCTACCAAAGTCACAAGTGACCTGAACAATCCCTCCTTCAGAAGGTGAAGAAAAAATGTTACTGGAAAGCAGAACACGAGGTGTTGCTTATTACCTAACCAGGCTTCGGCAATACTAGAGACTAACAACAGAGGCTTAACTGAAGAAGGTATGCTGATTGCCAAAAATATCTACTGACTCTTTTGACAAGAGAAACAAACTCCAGCAAATAAATCTTCTGCACCTCCGACTGCAAAGCAGTGTATTACAGAAGTGGAAGCTGGATTACCTTATCTCACACAATAAACATGGAACAATAAATGTGCATTACTGTGTTACAACATATAAAAACCAAGGTGGGTTTTTTTCCTGAAAATTAAAAAGTTATTTTAATTTAGAATTCACTCTTAAGTTAGGACTCACAATACTACAAATCAGCTTTGAAATTTGGCCCAAACCAAAATACTAACAAGTATTACAGGGACAGTGATCTTCAACCCAGAAATATCCCAAGAATGAAAGGAAACAAAAGTAATTTAATGGAGCAGTCTCCTTTGTAGATAATACTTACTGCAAAATATTACAGCAATTTCAATCCCTAGTTAGGAAAACATCAGTGTCAAAAAAAGTTAACTCCTGTTGCTGTCCAGCAACTGAGAATTTCAAGGCCAGTAATGTGAAAAGCTATTTTCTGTGTAGGTTCTTAAGCGACAATACAACATTATTTTTTTTTAAGCACATTAGGACAAACACACTTGATATATTTCTAAGATTCTACCTATTAAAAACCAGGGTTTTGGTTTTTAAATTATAAAGTGGAAACTTAATCCTTCTGACTAAGTTTGAATCTTATTTGCATAAGCAGGAATCTGAATGTCACGAAACACTGAAATATGTTCTGGAGAAGAGATGTACAGTCCTTTTTAAAGTTTTATAAAGGGAAACCTTATCAAGGATAGAAGATGGGAGAAACAGAAAGCACACACCTATACCCATCTCTTACTTAGGTATTACAAGACAAAGAGCTACCAAAAATACGGTTGGCAGTATTTCATAGCATGAACCAAGACTGGTATCTAACCTGTAAAATCTGCTTTCCAGTCTTTGTTTAATGGTGCTGAGGTCTGTGGGATATGCCACAACAGTGCAATACATTGGGTAAGCTTGGAGATCCACAGGTGCCACAAATGCAGAAGCAATATCTAGACAGAACGAAAAAATAAAGAGAACTAAGTTATATTCCACAAACACCCCTTGGCAGCTCCAAGACTCACATCCTCCCACAACATATGCCATTTCTTAATGTCTGAAACACACTTTCCTTAGTGCATTTATCAAATAGCAACAATAACTACTCTGAAAATTTGTGACATTCTCCATAAAAAAATGCTTGCTGATATGGATGCTCTAAGTGCAACCACTGTAGTCACTACCCATTCAGTTGTGTATGAAGCACCAGTGCTCCTCAGAGACAATGCAAATGCATGCAAGACACAAACATTTGAAAAGTAGATGTAAATGTATAAATTATACATATATGAAAACATGCAGCACAGTCTTGTTATTTACAATATAGGGTGATTTCCTTTGGTTTGGTATTGCCACTCTCCCACCTTCAAAACAAGCAATGCATTGAATTCTTACCATAAAGTTAAAGTACTATTTCAATCTCATTAAGACTGAGAACTACACTCAAACAGAAATACATCTTCTGTCCCTATCTACCAGCAAAGACTTCTAAAACCAATCCATCATAATGCTAGCAGACTGCTGAGCAATTTAAGTCCATGCACCTATACAAACTTGAGTTTTTTTATTCTTTCTGTGTTTAGGAGCATCATGAGTGCTTAAACACATGCTAACATTTTACACCTCAAGGGAAAATACTATACTATAAAAACATAAAAAACCTTTAACGTCTCTCACAAAGTCTTTAAGAACAGAAAGTACCTTGTTGCTAAACAGACTGTTCTTCTAAAAGCTGTTTACTCACTCTTAAGAACGTTCTAGCAACTGCTGCTTGTAGCAATACATACCACATATGCTACAGTTAAAACCCAAACTAAGCAGCATGCTGTGGAAGGTAATGCAAAACATAACCATTGCTTCAAGTACTTCAAAAATCTGTTAAAAAACAATTATCTGTGATAACTTATATACTTAATTTATGACCATTGTTAGCCCGGTCATAAACCCAAGGTTGCTGACTTAACACAGTTCTCCTACCACAAAACATACAGAAGACTTATGATTTAGCTGGTATTTCACTGGTCAATCTCAATCTCTGACACCTATCTTTGATCATGTAAATGTTGCAGTGATGTATTAAATGTTTTAACAGTTGCCTTTTCAGAAGCTGCCTGTAAAGACTAATTGCAACTGTAAAGACTAACTTAAAAGCCATTTGCTATGCAGTTGCAGAGAATTAATCAATTACTTTTTCCGAAACATTTTTAGTAACTAGGGAATATGGGGGAGATAACAGGAGTTAGAAAAGGCTGCTGCAAGGAAAATCTACACATTCTCACATTAAGCATAAAAGATTCCCCTGACCTCATCTGCTTGTAATATAGTTAATATTCTGTTCATCGTGAAGTTTGCCATTTTAACACCAACAAGAGATTCTGCTAGCTAAGGAAAAAAAAAAAATCAAGGACTTGTTTTTCTCCTGTAAAACCCACCCCCCAGCCTATTTCAAAACAAAAGTTACCTTTGAAAACAGGAGAAAATTTAGGTTTTATACTCACTACATGAAAAACTAAAATATGTGCAACGGCAAAGCTTTGTTCCAGTTAATCTAGAAGTCAGAGGTGTATTTTGGCACATTCATTTTGGTAATTTCATAGGTACATGCGAGCCTAATCCAGAAATGTAACACAAAAGCATCTCCATATTATTGAGCATTTACCTAAAGTCATGAGTTGGTTGATCCCTGCAATAACTCTGTCACACTCCTCATCTCGGGTCCTGGAACCCCACTCTCCATCCAGAGGTTTGTAGAGCAGTGTTCTACGTTCATCATCTGTTAAAGGAACACTAGTTCCCAGTTCTTCTGGAAATACAGCTGGAATGTAACACGAAAACTAAATAAAACATAAATCTTTGTATCTTGTGCAATACATGTACCTGCAATTCAAAGATATGTAACATCATTTTACTAACCAATACAAATGCATAGTACCCAATTTGCTCAAAGACATTTTGGATGCAACCAGTATCCTTTCTGTATATTGTTGCATAACTTAAAAGAATTATTTACGGTTACTTCTACGCTTACTTATGAGTGCCAGTATTATCAAACGTTTCCTAGAAAACACAAGAAAATAATGGGATTCTACTTTGATTTTTAACCAGCTTTTTATGAAATTAAAAAACACAACAGAACAACCAACCAAAAAACTAAGTGAGGAAGGCAGAAACACAATATTCTTCCCTGGGAACAGTGCCCAAACTATGCCGTCCACTCTGCAGCACATCTATCTGCCACACGTGCTGGGCCAGACAGGGAGCAAGTCCTCCTGTTAATCAAACTATAACACAGGCATATGCTGAATCTTCAATACACTGAATATCTGCAGTCATGCTGACAAGTCTCAGAAAAGATGACACAGGGCACCAGTATATCTTTAATCCTCTCTATCGGTACAAAACTGTACCTTTAACTGTATGTCATCTGTTACTAAGTTTTTTAACATCTCTATTTCCAGCATACACTTAGTTTGTCAAAGGATAGCTGTATTTTTCTTTTGCAGTTCATTTATCCTGGCCCACTTTTAGTTTGATAATTGCTTTACGGGTGTTCTTGAAATGCAACTGGTTTGTGGGCCTTCCCCCTACTCCCCAAGAGAAACAGCATTATTTAAATAAAATCATACAATGTTTTTTTCCTTCTTTAAACACACTCTTTAAGCAATTATGCTATTAATGTATCATACCATTAGTTGGTATCAGCTCCATGTCCCAAGGGCTCATCTTCTCAGTATCACCATTATCCCAGCTTAAAAAACAAACAAAACCCACACTTAAATTATCTACTGATACTGCTTCAACAATGTAATTATTTAATGTTTGTAACATAACTATATATACACCACAATGTAATTATTTAATGTTTGCAACATAACTATATATACACCACAGAGTATTATAATAAACTGGTACAGTGAGATGCATGACTGAATTTAATGCAAGCAAGTCACTCAGTCAATCCTTCAAATGAAATAACTAATTAAAATAAAAGATTGATCATAAATTTACTAACCAGACATTGTAGCACTGAAATAGGCTATCAGGATAATCAGGCTGAAGAGGTTCCTGGCTTTCAATTGTTCCAAACCACCATGCATCATCTATCACTGACCTGAAACGATCACCTAGGTGAGAACACAAAACAATTTAATCAATACAAGGAACCTTACACCTCCCAGTAAACACAGTTTTTAGATATCTTTGGCTTGATGTCGAATACAGAAGTTCTTCTGAACATCTGTAACATCAACAGGCAAAACATGAGTCGCATTCAATTAAAATAAAAATTAAATTCTTTCTGAAGGCTGCTTTTAAGCAAAAATTAAAGTTAATAGGCATTAAAAATTATTAAAAAAATCTATCCACATATTCTTCATACATGCATTTCTTGATTTCATACAAATGCTGTAACTTTAAGACTCAAATCTACTTGTCTTAAACACTACATGTTATCTTAAAGCCTTTAACTGAGTACTGCGATGCTTTTGTACGGGGATATTTTGAATATTGCTGAGCTCCTTCTCAGTTTTTGAAGTGCTTTTCCAGTTACCCAAATGCAATCCAGAGGTTCATCTCTTTACTACGCAAGCAATCTGACTGATAAAGAATAGAATTTATTAAGGCTTTTCCAAAAGGTTAGCAAAGTAATTTACTGTGACTTGAAATGGTTTCACTACTGTAAAGCATTTGCCTAGCTGAGAAAAAAGGTCACAAGTGTTATTAAACAAAATTACACATGAGAATCCACATATTACACAGCATCATAAAGACCAACATTTTCTGTAATGCGTATCACAGAATTTAGAAACAATTTTTAGTGGCGCATTCAGTTCATTCAATACAAGAACAAATGTAATTTAAGTGCACAATTCCAAAAACTGCAGTTTTTTGTTTTCACGGCATGGAACATACACACTCTTTCTCAACTGTTGCAGTATTTTTTCTATTCCAACACATCCACGCTCTGCCCAAATGCTTGCTGCAGTTGTCTGAATTAGTAAGAAGAAAATATATTCTCAAAATGGTTAATGCATTTTTGTCATTTAATGGATTGCAAGTAATTCTATGACAGTTACAAAGCTTCCATTAATAGTCCTAATTGTGATGATTGTAACAGAACATACTATACCAGAAATATCTGAAATGGCAAGATCAAAAATATAAGAGGTGATGCTTTATTATAAAGGAATAAATTTTTCTAAAGAGCTCTTAAAGCACAGTCTCCTAACATATCATTCCTAGCAATCAGTTTTACAACAAAATGTGTGTAGGTACAACTGCAAGCGCCATCATGGGGCTGAACATTAAGCAGAAGAAAACCACTTAATCCTGGCAGCAGCTTCTGATTTTTCAAGAGCCACAGCATTCCTATGGACAGAATGCTAAAGCTGAAAACAATTTGTTTGAAAAAGCCCAGAGAACAATCTCCTGAATCATAGTTTTTCCAGTGTCCTTTGTGCTGCTTCATCTATGTGGACAGCAGACTGAAAACTCTTACTGGATTTAGCACCGCTTCCCAGGACTTTCTAATCACCAGATGTCAGCTTGATAAAAATACAAACTGTAGGTTGAACTTAAAGTGGCTATGTAAGAGACACATATGCACACACTTGTCTAAGACATATAGCTAAAGCTGCACAAATCCTGCCAGAATGTAGCTTTTAGCCATGTACTAATCTTGTAGTTAAGCTATAATAAAACAAAGATATGCAATAAATACAATCTGAGTAGAAATAAGAACCTGTCACTTCTCAAACTTTGTTCTTTCTGAAAGTATTAACATGTTAATATAAATTTAATATTAAAAAACTCCATAAATACAAATATTATTCCGTAAACAAAGCCCCAAACCAACCCAAAAACCAAACCAAAAAATCCCCCCCAAAAACCAACCCAAATGATAAAAACACACCACCACAAAACCTAGAAAAACTCCCCACCAAAATACCCAGGACTGTTGTTTGTTAAAGGATCAATGCTTTAATAACTTAAAGTGGAGGCAGAAAATTTAATATCCAGCAACTCTCCAAGTAGTAGCTATAAAAATATTGATTTGTAGGCTAGGTGCCAGCAATCATAGAAGAGTAAGGAAGATAGTAACAGTAGTCCTGAGAAGACAAACCAGCAACTGCATGACATGAAAAATATACCAGTTTGTTGATGAAAAGTGAAAGTCCAGAAGACTTGACCATGTCAGATAAATCTTGGAGATTTCAGATTCACATGGTTGAAAAGTCAGGAACAGTTTCATGTATAGCTCTAAGGCATTTCTGCTTATCTATGACCCACTCTCAAGGAACATTTTTATATTGTGTTCCACACTGCAACAAAACAGTTCATGATTTGTCCCAGATACATAAGCATATATTAGTAAAATATCTGAAGCGTAGCAAGAGCAGGGTAGCAACTGGAAGGCCTCTGGAAGAGCTGTAGCAGTTTTAACTGCAGTGTCTTCGCTATCTCTGCTTTACCATTTCGTACAGCCTCAAAGAAGGAAGCTATTTTATCACTAGTTCTACCACCCAAAAGAAGAACTGAAGAATGAACTCCAATGCACACTTGTCAGAGTTACAAGCTGGTATTAGCCACCACTGGCCTTAAATTCACATTTATTTACGCTGAAGTCTTGATAAAAGGTTCTGGCACTTTTAATACTTTTTGTGCAGCTCTGATTCCTTCCACACTGCAAGTTTCTCAAAATACAGTTACCAGCCGAGGAAGGAGACGCTACCTGTGATTGTTCTTTTCAGAGCAGCAAGAGCAACATTTCAAAGTCCCTAACTCCTGGATTTCTATAATGACAACAAACAGATGACATCTGGCCAGGCCATCCACATACAAGGTATAGCAGCCATTATTCTACTGCTGCTTTGATACTGTGGGAAAATATGTATGGCATGGCAGAGCAAGACAAGACCTCAGATTCATAACCACCAGGAAAGAGCAAAGCTTGGTGACATATCAGTAGATGTTGATCAATCTTGTCTCTTAAAAAAAAATCTTTAAACCGAAATGATCTTTAAAGAAGAAATCAAGGTATACATTTCCTACTGGATCAGAATCTGAGGGTCTCTGCCAAAATGCCTACAGAGTCAAAGATAAGCTGTCTTTGCAGACAGCAGCATACAGTATGAGATGATATGGAACTTATTAATACAGTCATATGTAATTTACACATCTACTGCTAAAGCACATATCCTAAGTAAGCATATCATGATGTGTATCAAAGGACAGAGGATCAATTCATCTTTCCTGGCAAAGTCAGGTAAGAGATGATAGAAAAGTATTTAATATCCATCTGTGCCACTTCTTCACGTTACTTAAGTTATGACAAACTGCAAATACAGACTAAGGAGGCAGTGTATTTACAGAGATGTCATATGTTAGATCCGTCATCTCTACACAGGCAGTCAGACACATCAGCATGTTCTTGCATTAATATCCACCATTCTCCTATATGATGCCTTGCCTGCAGTGGTAAGAAATGCTAGCAAGTCAGCTTTGTAAATACTATCCACAGCTCCCAAATTAAAGAACCACAGGAACTGAGTTGGTACAGAAATCACTGCTACTTTACAGATGTGTTTTTAACACTGAGATCTGCTTAAAAACCAAACAAACAAAACCCAAACAAAAAAACACCAAAACAAAACACAACAGAACCAACCCAACCGAAAAGGAAGGTTATCAATATTTCGCTTTTAGAAACATGTCACCTCACAGAATACAGAGATACTGGGAAAGACATTAATGCTGTCTGCAATTCTGTAAACATGGTATCATATATGAATTCTCTCTTAAGGGAACAGAATTTCACCCTGAACTCTGAAGAATCAGTAACAGAATCATAGAATAGGGTTGGAAAGAACCTTAAGATCATCTAGTTCCAACCCCCCTGCCATAAGCAGGGACACCTAATACTTGCTTAATCTTTTAAGTTTCAGAGACAATCTAAGGCTGTTTTTATGAATGAGAACATATGTATTTCCTGACGTCCTGAAAAAAACCCCACACCCTCAGATGTTCATATTATCATAATGCAACTTTCTCTCCCCTAGGTTAGGTTTCACTGTTGAAAGGTGTTCTTTATTATCATATAAAAAAGATGACTAGGAAACAGATGTGACTGAAGGACAAGCCTGTCACTGATATCCTCCAGTCTACAATACTTGGAAATATTTCATCACGGGCAAAGTAAAACTAATAAAGAACATTCCCATTCATACGGCAGTGAATTATAATCATACACATTTCAATAAAGCTAAATGGGGTTTAGAACAGAATTTGAACAAATATAGAGATGGGAAAGGCATTCTCTTTGCACAGTCTAGAAGTCATGCATTTCCTATTTCCAGTAGAAATTCCAGAAACAGAAAAAAAACCCCACATTTCTAGCTAGCAATACAGTTGTAAGAGGGACTTAAATCGGAACAGGGACAAGCAATATATAGGCTACATTAAATTATCAGTTACCAATAAACACATTTCTAAAAAGTATTCTTCATTTCTCTCTGCAAATACATAACTGAGATTCCCTTTGCACTTTCTTTTACAGATTACCTTCTGTATTTTGTTTGCTTGCTTTAGGCATCAGTCAAGGGCAAAACAGGACTTCACATCCAAATATACAGAGCCTATTCTCCAGCTTCAGCAGAGCATTAGGATTTATTTACCATAACCTACTTCTTAATAAGTTATCATGAAAATAGGTAGACACTTAGAAAAACTAGCAAACAAAGCCACACCAAAAAAAATCCTCCCCACACAACTCACCTATATTCCATCGCCTGTGTTTTGCGTCGTCAAACTGCTGCCTCAAAACTAGGAAATCTATGACATCTGGCATATCGTGGTACCTAATTACAACAGAACACGTAACTATTAAGTGATAAAACAGCAAAAGCATAAAGTAAAACACACAGAAAAAAACCCCCAAACAAGCAATTTGAATTCAATACTTCAACAGCAAAAGCTCAAGTCACAACGTTAATGTTCTCTTTTAACCTTCAACCTCAGCCTCTTGTCCCCAAGATGAAATTCCCCAATTTAAATATAATAGTGTTTTCCTTACTTCATGGTGAACGATCCTCCAGTTAGTTTACCCGTATCAGGGTCAAGAAAAGCCAGTTTAAGACAGCAGAGAGTAGGTAATCCCACTTCATACTTAATCCCAACTATTTTCATCAGCTCTTGCTCCTGGAATAAACAAACTGTTATGTACCCCCACTGAAGTTAAGATGACTATAGTAACTTTCTAAAACATGAAAATATGGGTATACTGAAAATATAAGAATTCTGCCAGAACATTCCAAAATCAAGTATCCAAGATTCAGCCTTTTGAAACAAGCTATTATTTCCACAATGTAACTTGTCTGAAAAATATTTTGCTATGAAGTGTAACCACCTCATTTGCTCAAGCAGATGCAAAAGGATGTACAGTTTAAGGTCTGATTTCATTTGAATATTTATTAGACTAACTTTTCTCCCTTAATATTTTAAGAGCACAACATTAGAAACTTCTGTGTTAAGAATTAGTGTCAGTTAGTTTCCAAATTTTGAAAAATATTAAAATACAAACAAAATAGAAAATAAATCATACCCGTAATTCCATTTTATGCCATGGCTGCTTCTTGGGATTAATATTATATATTTTGTTCTTTTTTGCCATTACAACATATGCTTCATGACCTTGTCGAAAATAGTAGACCTAGAAGTGAAATGTGACAGTTATCTACCAAAGACTTTGAGGAGCTGAAATGCTAGCATATCACTGCCATACAATGTGTGTACATTCTATTTTGTTATCAATTTTTTTTCCACCTGGTTTTCCTGAAAAAGTCATAGGTTCTCAAAAAAAATAAGCAGTGGGCAATTAAAGCAGGTATCAGAGAAACACTTATAGAAATATATGTTCTATAACCATTTTCCCTATGAGTAACATATCCTAAATTACACAAGACAAACCCAAAAGTCAGTAATGGAACCATCTATTTATTATTGCACTACAGAACAATTCAATTCAAGCAACATCAATTCCAGTAATGCATCTGTTTATTCATCATTGTTGGACAGCCCTAAGATGACAATCAAGTATCACTAAATTCACTGTCTGGCTAATCATATCCTTTTCAAATGAGAAATATATTTTAAGAGAAAATTCTGCTGTTTCTTACTGTTCTTGTACGATTCTGGTATTTGCTTCACAGAACAAACAGCCCAACAAAGACATGAATGAACAGAATATTTGAATTTGCACATTTTAAATCAAATGAGCACATTTCAAGTGCTTATTAATTTTTTTTAAATCCTTCCATTACAGATTTCTACGGTTCAGACATCCAGAGTCTATTAGTTTTACTTTGATACTGCTGTATATGGTATCACATGGAAGAATGTTTTTGTTATAAACCATCCCTGTAATGAAGTAGTATGCTGAACACCTTAGCATATATTCAAGAAATGCAAAGCAGTTTCCCAAACTAGTTAGATCAAAGATCTGATTAAACAGCTGTATTCCAGCTATGATTCATTCAAAATACAAAAATTGTCCATTTAAAGAAGTGAAAAACTTTTATTTTATAAATGGCTCTAAGCATTGCATTTTCTGTCAAAGGAACATATTCAAAAAATATCTGAGGAAGAAAGAATTTATGTCTTTTCCAGGAAATCATACTTTTAATCTTGATAAATTCCCACTTCTGCACACTTGTTATAGTACCCAGACAAAACTTCTTTATTGTGCAGAATAGCAGAATACCCCAATGAGTAAGCACTGTCACTTGATAATCAAAACAGGGGAACTGCAGTCACATCTCTCTGGTTCTTCCCTTGACCCTCAAAACACATGACAAAGGTCTGTAAATGGGAGTATTTAGAAAGAGAAAAGGGATGGTATGTGCTATTCTTATGCGCTGAGAACTAAATATAGCACTACTGGTTTTTCTGACTTGTTTGTACAGCTGTGAGAGAATTAATCTGAAATATCTCTCCTCACAAATCTTATAAAACACATCAACCATCCACCAAAATGTTCAAAGGCCACAGGAGAACTCTTCTCATCACCACCTCTAATTAAACCAATCTTCTATTCCTACGGATCTCAAAAGTAACTTACTAGATGAACAGCTTCTTCTCACATTTTATGCAAATCTGGGGAGGGCAAGCATGAGAGATGGAATTTTAGACAGAGCAGCTTGATTACAAACGTATGCTCTATTAGCGCATCTACTCCTACTTTCTAGGCACAGGACGCAAAATTTCCTGTTCACCAATATAAAGCCTTTTTCAGCAAAAGGATGCAGCCTACTTAGGTATTCCTAGTACACACTGCACACGCTATTCAGCAGGTGCCAAACCAAACACACCAGTTTAGCTTACTAAATCAATATGATGTTAAAGTCTCCTGAGTAATATGATACAGATAAATCCTTGGCTGCTTCACTGTATCCAGATGGTATCAGACATCAAATATATTTATTTGGACTTGAACTTGAACATCATAGTCTCCAAAACATGCTTGCTGGAGGGTATAAATCCATAGGCATTTTCTCCAGTTGCAACTGTCAACTTGAAGTGCTCCTTTCGTCCCTCACATGAGCAACAGCGATGTAATTTTTGCATAGCTGTGCTGTGAACTTCATCAGTGAAGTGATCCAGAAAAAACAGTACAGCTTGCACATTCAACCTCTGCTCAGGTTCAGTATCTGAGGTGGTGCCTACAAACAGCTCTGGCTCAGGAACAAAATTAATCAACTTTGCCATCACGTCAAGTATTTCTCCAACTTCATTCTGAAGGTGTGGGCTCTACAAGCACTCTGTTCAGTACCTCCCTGAAGAGCCAAAAGACTACACATTACAGCATAAGGCAGCTATTTCCTCTTATTTTAACCTGAGGAGATTTTAGGAAAAACGCAGACTCTGGTTTTCAAGATTGCATTCTATCTGATACTACTTAATCATACAATTCACTGTAAAGTTCACATTTTCCAAAGTAGAAACTAGTGGCTGTCCTTTTGCTACTGGGCTCTGTTTACAAGCTGTTTACAGTCCAATTCCTATAAAATACATATGCACATAACTTCTCTTATGATTTTCTGTGGCAAGAGACCAGCAGAAGCTCCCCGATACCAGACATACAAGTAAAAACGACAGTATCATTTTTAATCCAGAATAAATAAATTTACAAACAAAACAAAACAAAATGCAACCCCCACCCTCCTCTCAGAGGTCTAATTCCTGGGTTTTATTTCAAGTCCCAAACCGAAGTTTAACTACAACTACTTCTACAACTTCTTGAAAGGAGGTTGTAGACAGGTGGGGGTTGGTCTCTTTCACCAGGCAGCAATAGACAGAACGAGAGGACACAGTCTCAAACTGCGCCAAGGAAGGTGCAGGTTGGATATTAGGAAGAAGTTTTTCAAAGAAAGGATAATAAACTATTGGAACAGTCTGCCCAGAGAGGTGGTGGAGTCACCATCCCTGGATGTGTTTAAAAAGAGGCTGGATATGGCACTTGATGACATGGTTTAGTGGAGGTGTAGGGCATGGGTTGGACTTGATGATCTTAGAGGCCCCTTCCAACCTGGTAATTCTATGTGATTATTCAATTTGTATTTGACTTTTTACCTGTTCTTCAGCATACAAAATACGCTACCACTAAGAACTAGTTTCACTACATAAAGCACCTCACACAGCTTGCATGCATGTCATAAGGAAATTAACATAGTGAACGTAGTGCAAGAAGGAATGTTACCACAATAGTATGGAATAAAAATAAGCCAAAGCAACACTGGGAAAGACTAAAGGGAATGAAAGCAAATTTTACCCAGATAAAACGTTTTGAAGAAAATCCCGAATAGTATGATAATAAATCTCTGGGGAAAAAAAAAATGCATAGATGAAAACAGAAGAAGATAAAAAACAAGCTGAAGAAGCAAGAGCACAGAGGAAAAAAATACCTCATCCCCCATCTGCGGCACAAATGGGCACCGACGTGGAACAGTGTCTGTAATCCATGCTGAAGGCAGCCATTCTTCCAGTGTCAAACCATTTTCTGCCAGAACTCCTACAGCCAACCTCTGAAGAAAATACACACAAAAGATTAATACGAATTAAATAACATCTGAGGAAGCCCTGTATTTTGTGAAGTGTTTTATTAAAATCAACTGCCTTGGTCCGTAAGACCAATTATATAGGTGCCAATTAAGGAGCCCCACAAAAGGAGGAGGGAGAGATTAACTAAACGAACAGAGGTAAAGCATATGAAAATGATCTAGATTGGGTACCTCCATGTTACCTAATGGTATATTTTATTATAACGTGTTGTTTCAAGTTCCATGTGCTCATATCATGCATTTGTAAGTAACAAAGCTCACTGCAGTTGCTGGTCCTAAGTGCACACTGCATGTCTGTATCTGATACATCAGATAAATCAGGGTTTTATACAACCATTCAAGCAAGGTTGCTTTGAAGTTAACAGAATCTTGTTCATGTACAGAAAGAAACCTTGGCCAGTTGTAGAGAAAGCCATACCATATAGCCAATGACAGAAGACTCTCTCCCCAGACTGCAAATAGGATACTCCAAGAGTAACATATTCAAATGCAACAAAAGTAACTCAAAATTTCTATGTGTACTGATATAAACTGGAATATGGATATATTTGAAAGCAAACAAAATACAAAGCAAACAAAATACAAAACAAACAGCAGAACTCTGATCAAGTGAAATTCTCCCTGATAGAAGTATAACAGCAAGCATAAAGCAAATACCATATATCATGGAACTGATAGAAAAAAAACGGTATGATTGTGCAGACTAAGCACAATTAAGCGGGAAGACAGTCAGTACAGCTAGAAAAATACAAGTACATGTTATACTAATACTCAATATATCCATAGAAAGAAGTTTCTGGTCTGTGAAAAGATGGTATTAAGAACATTAAAACTGTTTCTTAAGCGAAGCACCTCATACTTAGAAAGCGTATCATTACGACAATCTATCATTTGACTTACAAGAGTCACTAATTATCATTTCTCACAAGTCACGATGTGTTTTCAAGTTAGACAATATTAAGCAGTACATGTAACTGAATCATAGAACTAATTCTAAGACATCAAGAGTGAGCATCCTGCAATATAAAAAGAACATCTAACCTTTTGTTTTCTCTCTTTGGGTTTCCTCTTCTTTGGTGATGTTGACGGTCCATCTTTCTCCTCAATTCCTTTTTTCCTTTCCTTTTTAATTTGCTTCTTTTGTTTTTCAGGTCCTTCTTCATCTTCTGAACTACTTTCTGCTTTCTTTGTTTTAATTTTAGGGATTTTCTTTGGTGGTTGCAAATTGATTCCTGCATCTGCCGTCCAGTCAGAATAATCACTTGAGTAGTCACTGTGTATCAATATACCAAAATAAAAAAGAAATTAAAAAATGGAACTTAAAAAGCAATTCAGAGTCCATTGGATTACAGGATATAACCCAATAGAAGATCATAGTCAACATTCTAAGTAACTACAATATTTTAACAGTTAAAAACAGTGGCTAAACCCCTATATTCTACCTACAATTTAAATGCTAGTAAACTAAAAGCCTTGAGGTCATTCAGTCTTGCAAGAAACAGCTTCTAGCACCACAAGAAATAAACCAGTTCACTCTGTCAATTCAAGAATGGTACATGTGAAAATCTGAATATTGCTCTCAGGACTTCTGATTTTGAACAGTTTCAACAAAAGTTAGCAAAAAACAAACAAACAAAAAAACCCCTCAATCTGCTAAAGAAACCATGGTGTGAAGCTTCCTCAAGCTTTGCTCTCTAATTTCAAACCAAGGATCAGAGAGGCAGTCACACAGCACAGATGAGAGTCATAGGAAAAGGATACAACATGCTTGAAGAATGCATGCTACCCTCCTGCAAAACAAAATGGAAGTAATTCTTCTCACAAATTTTAGTTAGTAGTATAGCTAAAAATTAAACCCTGAAAGTTTCAAGTTCTTTTGCATCTTTCCTTCTAAATGTGCACAATTTTCATTATTACTCATAAACTGTTCACAGAGAAGATTATTTTAAATATATCAGCAGGACTTTATACTGTCACTTACCTAGAGCTGCCATCACTGTGCCATGCTCTTTCATCATCTTCTGATGTTCCACCACTGGCAACAACCACTTCCCCTTCCTAACATGGCAGGGGCAAAGGGGAAGCAGAGAAAAAGAAAGCATTTTCTTTAAACCTCAAAAAACTTGTAACACATGACAATATGACTAAAACCCTTCTAGGCTTTATATGTGTTATAAACATTTTGCAGTACAAAAGCTTTATACTGTTAAAAAGGCATTTTAGTTTGCAAATAGTTATTTTACTTTATCTTTAATGGATGTAATGAAATGAAAGAAATAAAACAATATCTATGCTTGGACAGATGTACAAGTGTAGAGCAACATTTACCTTTTTGAAAATTAGTTCCAGCCCTTTTACTGTAATTAATTTCACATCTTTTCAATTCATATCAAACAAAAACCCAGTATAAGCTTTATATACTCTTACTACTCCTTTCTCCATTGTAGCTACAGAAGCACAGAGTGGTTGAGGCTGGAAGGGATGTGTGGAGGTTGTATTATCCAACCTCACTGTTCAAGCAGGGCCACCCAGAGTTGGTGACCATACTTGCAAGGCCATATGGGCAATACTGATTAGGCTTACAAATAGAGGGAAGATGTAACATTGCACACATACACTTCATAAAATGCCCTTTACAAATAAGCATTTCTCCCTTTCTGACGATTACTTTTAAGTAATACTAAATATACAACAACATGTGAAAACCTAATTCTTTATAATTTTTAAAGAGGAGAAAGAAAACACATAGTGGAAAACACAACATGAGTTTCCATGAGAAACAATGTTAAATTAGCTGAGGCAGGAGCTTAACAAGGAGAAATGGAATACATAAGATTGCCTCATGAGTAAAGATCTTACATCTGAGGAACTCTGTCCATTTTCTAACTCTTCAGCAGGCCTTGCAGTTTCTTCTACTGCGTATCTCGTACGGTAGTTGTGCTGATTAGCTTGCTGCTGTTTTTTTGAGTCATTTGTGTCTAGTAAATGATCATGAGAATGGTTCTGTGAAGATACAAGTAAAAATACATTAATTTTTTGTGTATACATTTTATTATTACATAGTGTTTTCTTTAATGATAGTATTCCAGGAAGCAACTTTTTCAGGAGCAAGAAGACACAAGTTTCAACATCACAAAATGCCATGAGTCCAAAACTGAAGAGCTGCTGAAGAAAGCAGTCTGTGTGCACAGCTGAATATAAGCACCAAGCAGTTCAGTACATTCTGGAAATAAAGAAAATTTCTTCACAGATACAATAAATTTTTTTCATCTTTAATTATCAAAACTTAATTCTTACAAAGTATTTATCAGTTAACTGCTGATAGACTGCTAAGAGCTTCTAACAGCTCAAAATTACACTAAAAATGGACATCAGAGGAAAGGGGACTCTTACAGAGAACTCCTGAGTGTGTTACTTTACAGCTGAGTGGTCAGATCTGTCAGAAGAGGCACCCATACGGGAATACATCCCTTGGCATAGTGACGACTGTTAGCAAGTAAAGGCCTTTAAATGGTACGATGATGCATGGAACAGTTCAAACAAATGAGTCAGTTGGAAAGAATGTGAGTTCTTATGAAGATTAGGAGAATGAAATAAGGCTCTAATTAAGAAACATTTCACATTCCAGCATTAAGAGATTTCGTTCCTCCTGTAGAATATACATAATGCAAGCATTTGCTCTTCCCACAAAGTGATTCATCTTGTCTTAATCCCCAGCCCCTGGCAAAAAACCAAACAAATCCAAGAACCCCCTTTCCCCTCCCCCCAAAAAAAGAGCTACAATCTCAATTTCAAGAGTTCTGTGCTAATTTTTTGGCATTAATATTAGAACTTAAGTCTAGCTCAGTCCCAATGAAATAGTTTTCGGAACAATTCCTAAATGCCACCAAAGGTGGTATCACTTCCCCAGTGCTTTCTTCCATAAAGGAAACCTCAGAGATCTATTAGATGGTGATATGGTTGAAAACACAGTAGCAGAGATGAAGAAAGCAGAACTGGAGCAAACCACAGAAAGATGCTAATATTAGCAGACCCTTCTAGCAGGACAGACTACTTGCACCTGTTCCTCCTGGTTTTTCTTTTGTAGAGAGGAAAATATCTGTCCTGTCACGTATGATAAAAGTTGATTCATGAGGTTAAATTTTCTCATGGAGGAAAAAAACGCCACAACTGCTTTTTGGTGAAAACTGTACAACTGCATTAGAGTTTCCATCAAAGCATATCAGACCAACACAAACTGCTCTGTGCTGTATTCAGTGAGCATTGTGTTTCTGTTTTTCTGTCCAGTGAATTCAAGTTCAGTAACCTAGTACTGACAGCACAGCTACCAAAGACACTTTAAATGGGACTGCTCAGCAATCAGCATTTTATCATTACCCAAAAGTTTTGAGAGCTAGGGCATTCCTTCTGGATTCAAACTGGCAGCACACTACCAGATCTCCTCAAGCTGCTTTTTCTTGACCCAGAACAGCTTCAGAGCAGCCCTAAAACTAGTGGCTGAGCCCATCACACAAGGGCTGAGCCCTTCTGTCCTTCACTCCCTGTCCAGCTTTCAGGATTCATTGCTGAAGCACAGAGCTTAAAAAAGACGGTGTTACAGCAACTGGCTTCTGTCACTGAATTGCAACTTTTTTTATAAAGCCTGTCTGCCTTTTAGCATCATGAAACACAGTATGAAAAGGCACAGACAATAGGATGGAATCACAGAAACTCAATGAAATAATCAAGTACCCTTTACAATAATGAGGATGTATTTTACAGAAGCTACATCACAGCCTAACAAAAATAATCACGTCTTCTCTCTAGAAACTAAAGTCCTAAAAATTTACATCCCCATTTCTATTCAGAGGTGAGATTTCTCAAATGGCTGTTATAAATATAGCTTTTCCTTACTTATGTTGAAACTATGGAACCGTGAGAAACTGAAGTGTTTTGCATTACTGTGGTTTTGGAAACAGTTGTTCCTTTCTGGCAGTTCAAAGCCTGAGGAAAAAGAACACTCCCCTCACCCAAGCTATTCCTTCCTGGTAGCAAGTAACATGACTGTATAAAATACTGGGCCAGAGTGATGCCAAAGGGTAACAAAATTGCTTTGGAAAGATTCAATGGCAAAACAAGAATAGGTAATAATAATAATAAACCCAAAATGAAAACAAAAAAAACCCCACAAAACCAAAACATCCAAACACACAAGTAGTTACCTATAAGCAACAGAATGACAGAATAATTGAAGTTGAAAAGGACCTCTGGATATCACCTTGCCCAACCCCACTGCTCAAGCAGAAACTATAAAAGGGTCCAGAAGGTATACATCTGCCATGTCTTGCTAAAACAAAAACGTATTTAACGTGACTCCTATTCCACACAGCTTTGCCAAACTCTGATGAAAAGCTGCAGATCAGGCAGATCGTTATTTGAGGGACGGGTCGGGTCAGGTGGGAAGGTTTGACTAACAGCAAAGTATTACGATCTTTTTCTTACAAAATGGAATCTATCGCCAACATGTTCAACAATGACTGAAGAAACAGCTGATGGTCTCTATCCCCTGCCCTCCAAATATATATCCTAAATAGAGTTTGAAATTACTCTCAACTCCAATGGGAGGCTTGGAAACAAAGCCAAGATAACCTATGATCTGAGGTTCAATCAGCACTTTCTCTTGCTACACTTTGATGAACAGTCAGACATATATGCCAAGTACTTTGTATCATATCCAAGGCTCCCAGTCAGTATCAGAGCACATCTACAGATAAGCTAGAAGTTACAGTTACTGTCAGAACAACTTTTCTGCAAAATACAAATGATGGCATTTCCTGTATTTGAGCAGGACAGACACAAACATGTCATCTGAATACTGCTGAGCATCTCTGGAACACTATTTGTGAAATATACAGTGGAAACTCAGTGATGTCCTGACAACTCAGACCACTGCATTCTACTGTCCTGAAGACCGTGACTCCACCAGGAAGCACAGCTTTCTGTGCTTTTTTACAGGGCTGCAGCTATTTTAGAAAGCTTTGGCTGTAGCACCTTCATACTATTTCTTCATCAGCAGTAGCTGTTCTTTACCTAAAAATAGGTCCTCCTTAAGAAACAGGAATTAACCTCTACTAGGAAAGTTTAACAAGGGCAGGGCACAAGCATACGTCAAGTATCAGAACCCTAACATTAAATAGATGCTTGCACCGTCTTAAGAAAGGAAACTTTGGCTTTTTTGTCTGCATATGATTTTCACAACATTGCATTTGAAATGATATGCTGAAAGTCAATGTAGCCTACACAACTGTTTTCATTCTTGACTAGATATGCTATTTAAATTCTTCAATCCAATTTTTCTCTATGAACTTAAAAGTCCTTACTGAATTTAAGTTCTTGTTTTTCTGGAGAGGGATACTTTTGCATCACCAAGGTCATTAGCATATACCTTTGCCCAAGTTTAACATTCTTTGATGACCATGAGCTGTCCTCAGGTGATACATACAACAAATCCCCCAAGCTGTTAGTGCTAAAACAGTTTTTATTTCACAGAATGTTTGACGATGAAGGGACCTCTGGAGGTCATCGTTTCCAACCCCCCTGCTCAAGAAGGGACACCTAAAGCCAGCTGCCCAGGACCATGAACGGACAACTTCTGAGCATCTCCAAGGTCGGAGACTCTACAGCTTCTATGAGCAGCCCGTGTTAGTGCTCAGTCACTCACAGTGAAGGGCTTCCTTATGTTCAGGTAAAACTGCTTGTTTCAGCAGATTGTGCCCACTGCCTCTTGTCCTGTCATTTTGTGACTAAAGGGCACCCTTCCATATTCTCAAATCTGGATGAGTGCTTGCAATTACTTTGTTTTCACTCTCACTACATCACATATGTGCAAGACATTAGTGAAAACTATTCCAAAGGCAGTGAAGATAATGGGCACTAAGCAGTAAGTGCTTAGTCTCTCAGGTTTTAGATTATTTTGCTCTTAACATCTTGCAGATTTACCTGGAAGTAGTGTTTAAATAACATGTAAATGGAGAAATTACTACTTTTGAGGAACACAACTAAACAAAACAATGCGCACATTTCTCATCACTGGTTTCTGTTAGCTTACAATAGTCATTGCACCTCTCACGGATGCCTATACTTGGGTCCAGCCATAAAAATCTCAAATTTTAATTCCTTCAAATTTCTGCTTATAATTTCTCATTACCTTTAAGCTGAAATATTTCAATTTTTGTCATTTTTTACTGGAACACACACCACATCAACCCGCTACTGTACAAAAATCTCACACTCTTCCAGTGTTTATTAAAATACTCTGTAATCCCAGTAGATTGACTACTAATTCCTTGGACTGGGAACACTTACCTGAACATGTTACTTCTCTCACTTCCCATCTTTGGCATGGTCTTGAAAAAAATAATTTGAAATACAGTTCTACTTTGAAAATTAGGAGATTCCAATGTCACATTCTATCCTCTGCCATTAAGGGCTTGGGGGTTTTAAGGTGCTTTTGTTTAATAATAAAAAAAAAGAAAACCCTATTGCTCACCAATGACTTTGAAAGTCAAGCAGAGTTCTTCATTTAACATGCAGATCAGCGATACTAAACATTATTCAGGTCAAAATACCCAAGCTTTTAGGTTCTCTCACACAAGTCCATTAGTCCCTCAAACAATCACATACAACTGCTCCTCTATATGACCTGTGGCAAAGAAATGTGGGGTTTCTAACTTTAAAAATGAGAATGCTTATGTGACTTTCATCTAAGTTGGAGATATTGTTAAAGAAAGACTAAGCTGTGATTCAGTGCTACTTTTAACCCACACTTATAATGACCCTGGACTAAAAAAAAAAAATTAGTAATAGTACTTGGAATCTCCTCGAAAAGTAATTACGGTTGCTCTGTGTTCTTCTTTACTGACCTATACTTTAAGCTTGTAATCCAAAATGCTAACATTTGTTCCTGCCCTCCTTTTCATTTTACTTCTGTATTTTTCACTCTTTTCAGTTAAGGGGAACAAAAGAAAACATTTTTCTCACTATATGAACAGAACTGATAAATTTCACAAAAGCTGATATAAAAATGAGTATTTCCTACTGGTATAAATACAAATGAAGTTGCATATGAGAACAATGTTTTAATACAAGCTCCGTTTACTCTGTTCTCAGACCAGCTGACAGTACTGTAGCATGACAAGACTTCCTAGAATTTTTGATGCTGCAATTTTTAAGTCCATACACTACTAGGTGATAATGTTTTCCCCTATATTTCACTTAAGGTGCAGCTGTCTCCTCTAGATCATAAATTCTCTCATTAAAGCCTTAAAAAATCATTATACAACACAAAAGGGCTGTAGTCTTACAACACTATTGTAATACAAATGACAAGGTATCAGTATCAAAACCTACTGCATGCACTCAAGGAAAACGAAGATTTACACAATACTTTCCAGTTCTATCTTCAACTTAACACAGCTTGTATCGGAAGCCAGACAGTTACTGTAACTAACAGCAGAAGAGCTGCTATAATTAAGTTACTAACTTCTATTTAAAAACCCTTAAAAATACCACGTAACAGCTTCTAGAGTGCAGTCAGTCTTGCTTCTCTTCCCAGATTATTCGATTTTATTATGAACACTGCAGAAGATGACAGTTCCAATTCACCATGCCTATTGTTCAGACACTACTGAGCAGAAGTGCTGCTCATGCTAACCATAAGCAACAATGCGAATCATTAAAATCTGAGTTTAATTTGGAGACTGAAATCACTTATGATCAAATACCCTTTTCTTCTTGCAAATTTGCTTATTTAAAACCCATTTGATATCTTCTCATTTTTGAATCCCTCTAAGATTTATCTCAAGGGATTTTAATTACTGTACTTCTCAACCACCTGAATCCTCCAAGTAGAGACACATTTCATGAAGAATAAACTACGATGAGTGTCAGGTTTTTTGTCACGAGATGCCAGCATCCTGCAGGGCTTAAGAAGGATTTCCTTAAATGTTCTGAAAGTGTTACTGAATTCAACAGTAATTTCTAAAAAAAATTTACTGCCATTCTCAGTTACAGGGACCATTGACTGTTTTTTGCTGTCTCCTCATGACAAAGGTGGAAAATGACTAAAGAATTTACCAAGTTCTCTCCCTCATATTCTGGGCATCAGAATCTAGATCAGAGACCCTTCGAGGACTGAGATAAATGAAGGACATATTCTTCTCCGAGTAAGTATAGGAAACTGCAGAAAGATTTTCCCAAGCTAGCTGTAGTTCTGAAGGATTTTAAGGGCATAAATATCCACAATGAAAATGTGGGGTTCAAAAGGATCCAGCACTACCTTTAAAATTTGGAGACTAAAAAATGTCTCCTCAGAACAGACTTCCAATATCATTCATATTAAGTTTCTTTGTTACAAAGCTGCAATAGAAGTAATTGCTGAAACCAAAATGCTGGCCCAACTAGCCTACTCTGCTATGTTTGTGTCCTAATGATATTTTAGGAAAACTGTAATCCAATGAGAAATTTAAGGGTAAATTGGTAAGAATTCACATAATCAGGAAGGATCTTCTAACTAGGCTGTAGCTGCAGGAAAAACCAAACAAAACAAACTCTCAAACAGTGCCATTGTTTAATTAAACTAAAAGAAAGTCTATAATTCAGCACCAAAATATATCCCCTCAAGACAAAACCCAGCTTTGTTAAAACCTGAATTTGAGGCCTCCGTTCCATTATTTTCAAGAGGAAAATGGGAGTTACTGAGATTTTTGGTGCCTTGATATTTCATTAATAAGCCCTGCCATGTCAACCTTCAGAACCATAAATGGCACAGAGCTTCTTCCCTCTAGGTACAAAACCTGAACATACACTGAAAAAAAATTGTTTGCTTGCTTTACCTTGGACAAATACAAGGTTCTGCCTGCAGCACTGAAATTAGTATATCAGTACCATTTCTTAAGACAGGAATGCACACAGTTTTGATACACAAAAGAAATTGAAGAAAACCTGAAAATTATCAGAGGACTTTTGGGCTGAGCATTAATCTCACTTCTTTCTAAAGCTTTACATTGGCCAAGTATAAAAACAGAAGCAAAACTGAACACTCAAATTTAGTATCAAGCAGGAACTTGCCCATCTCAAATTTACACTTTCAACTGCATACAAATTTAATTTGTCATTATTAAAAAACACAGAAGCACTGCTGAATATCTGAAATCTACTTATTTCCAGACAGCTTTCAATCTCAGTCCCTTCCTC
Source organism: Agapornis roseicollis (assembly GCA_002631895.1). NCBI lineage: Eukaryota > Metazoa > Chordata > Aves > Psittaciformes > Psittacidae > Agapornis > Agapornis roseicollis. The sequence goes on from NDXB01011916.1 coordinate 130,187, forward strand.
CCACAGACTGTGAGTAATAATTAGCACAGGCATTAACTATGGTACTCTGATAAAGTTAAGAGCTGCACAATCTTCTGTATACTTGATATTAATACTTATTTTTTCGTTTTCCACCTTGAACACCGTAAGCCATCTTTACTTTTCAACAGACAATGTACAGGCATTCCCTAAGGCCTGTATTTTACTAAGCTTTTGATTAAAGGTGAAACAGTCTCATCTAGAATAAACATACTACAAAATCCAAAGCATGGATTCTCCTGTATAGTTGTGTGAAATTTACTTCATAGATTACAAAATATAATTGGTTCTTTAGCTAGAAAAGCACAAATAAGCCTGTGAGATACACAGATAAAACTGATTTCTAACAAAAAAGTAAAATAATTTTTGTAAATGTAGAACATACATCCTTCACATTTTCCTACCTGCATAAATGTATCAGATTTTTTTGCAAGTTACGACTTTCATTTTTAATACAACCCATTCCCTTCTATTTCATCTATCCTATTTTCCTCTTTCATGAAAAATATAGTCCAGCTCTAGCAAAAACCACAACTTAGACACATCTCATCCAAAACCACCATATGATTATTAGGAGCCATGAGAGAAAATACCTTTTCTGTATTCAGAGGTGCATTTAAATATGGTAAAGTTAAGAACTGTGACTTGAGTTTTAATCAAACCTTTCTGCAGAACAGTATGTCAAACAGTTGACAAGAGTAGCAGGGTATATTAATAGTGACAGACTCCCTATATCAAATCATGCCCCAATCACCACATTCACATGGCTTCTCAGGGGGTACTAAAAGCAATCCCTGTTGTTTATCCAGAATATAGTGAAACATCAGTAGAGATGTGCTTCCTCATTCTGGGGAGGTAAACAAATTCCTGTACCCCTGGTTTTTAAAACTAAGGAGTGCAAATTTATGTAGCTTAAGTCGTTAAGTTACATTTTATGCTTCTTACTGCCATAAGCTAAATGTGACTATTTACCTTAGAGAATGTGGGTACCTTATTCTCTCTTTGAATGTGACTTGTTATGTGTTTCCTTTTCTCTTCTGATCGATACACTCTTATTTCTTCTTCTCCCTTTGCTGTTCTCCATTCTTCCTGCCTACTGAAAAAAAAAAAAATAATTGAGATGTTAACTTTAAGGCAAGTTAATACTACAATTGAGATGATCTATTCAAAATTAAGGAATAGATATTCGACATTTACAACACTCTTTGAATGCTAGCTCTCTTCTTATAGTCAGAATATGACTTAAATATTACACTTTCTGAGCAAAGTAAGATTTTAATCTTACTCCAAAAAGCCAAAGCAGCTTATGCTTGACTGTGACTAGAAAGTTTTTTTGACTTACTGATGTAAGTATTCATCACAAGAGTTAATTAGTCAATTAACTAAAGCTCCAGTTTGGAAACAAAACTCACTTCAGGCACCTAATGGATCAGGTCAGTGTCTCAGCCATAAAATGCCTTATAATGTCAAATACAAATAGAGTAAAAACATACTGTAATCTTATGCTACAAGTCAGAATACACTGAGGCAGCTAGATCCCACTGCATATACACTTTAAATTACTCTGTCATTTGTTAAAGTATTGTGATTTTTATTCACAATCACTCTACAATTCCAAGATGTTTCAAGTGTTATGCAAACAACTGATCTGAAACTAAACCTGATTTTATAAGAAATATGAGACCACACAATAGATAAATACCACATAAATAGTTCTGTGACAACATGAATTCAGAAACTGTTAAGTTCACCAAGCTAATATTAGAATAGAATAGAATCACAGAATAGTTAGGGTTGGAAAGGACCTTAAGATCATCTACTTCCAACTCCCCTG
>NDXB01011917.1:22144-41556 GCA_002631895.1 Agapornis roseicollis
TTTTTTTTTTTTTTTTGTCTTCAGGAATTCAGGTGTTATCCTAGGTTATCAAGTTGGCACTGTGGTAAAGAGAATGATAGACTCTTAGTGAGCTTTCTATTGGCAAGGTTCCACCAGCTTCAGTGAAATTATTCTTGTTTACATGCACTGAAATTTGGCTTAGTGCCTGGATGTGTGATAAAAATTATCTACCTGCTCCTACTTTTTCAGATAGAGATATCCTGTGCATATCTTGGCTTTCTTCCATTCCATTTAAGTTGGAGGGAGCCTCCAGATAAGAAAAACCTAGCAGATTTGCATAGTGGAAAGGATTAAGCTGATATGACTTTAGCAGGAAGCTGCTTTAAAAAGGACTTGGAAATATTTTCAAAATGGTGCAAGGACTGAACAGTGACAAAAGTGATATTTCTATCCCAGAATAGATAGGTTTTCAGCTGAAACCATTTCATTTGCTTGACACTTGTAAGCTTGTTTTGGAAAGAAATACTTTCCCATTTATGCCATTTTATGAAAAAATACAAAGCCTTTGTCTCCTGTAAAGACCATATCTTTCCCCATATGTAGTGGCACATGTCAGTGGCAAGGAGCACACTTATATGGCAGATTTGCCCAAAAGCTTTTTGTATCCATGCCCCCACTGCCTAACAGCCTATTTTTCTAGTGTGCCCCTAAATTTTCAGGAGTTTTCCAGCACATTCCTTGAACTTTTGTTTTTGAACAAAAATTCCTACTTCACATTCTGCCACTGGTTTTAGTTAATTAATTAATATTATTATTTTTAATAGCCAGACGTTGCAGTCCTTTTCTCTGGGAAGTAAGACTCCTGACTTGCGACTGGCGGATAGTTTGGAGCTGTGGGCCCTGTGTCTCCTGCTTCATGTCAGGGAAGATATTTTGTTAAATTCCATTTCAATGCAACTTATTTTGGAATTATGCATTTGAGGTTTCTGTGGAGCTTCTTGAGTTACTCGTTTATAGCAATGCTGCAGAGTGTAAATCAAAACTCATTTTCCAGAGGTTTTTTCCAATGAGGCAACACTTACAAATTTAAAGTAGTATTTTCAGATGAAAAAGAAAGGTTTCTCAGTAAACCAGGTCCGTGCCTTAAGGCTTTAAAAAATAACTTTTATTTTGAATGATTCAGGTCTAATGGGAGTTCTTATTTTCTGACGTGTAATCTGAAACTCAGTATTTTCCTTCTGAGCCTAAATATAATTATCTGTTACATTATACCAACTTTAACTGATTTTACGATAGGGAATTCAGTTGCAGGTGCTCAAAGCAAAAGGAAAAAACAGAAATACGATGTCACCATTGATACATATTAGAGTTACATTTCAGAGCAGTATTTTACCACTCGTGTCTATAGACATCAATTCTGATAGACATGAAATTCACATTTTTCTAAAAGATCACAATGTCCTTTTATTATGTATTTCAGGGGTAATATTAACCAAAATTAATTTCACTGCTAAAAGAAATCTTTTTCACAAGAAGTGATGTGTTTTAAGGACATTTCATAGAGTGATAGAGTAGTTTGTGTTGTAAGGGACCTTGAAATGTCTTCTAGTTCACCCCCCTGTAATGAGCAGGGACATCTTCAGCTAGTTCAGGTTGCTCAGAACCACATCTAAACAGGCCTTGAACATCTCCATAATAGTGCATCCACCACCTCTCTGGACAACCTGTGCCAGTGTTTTACCACCCTCATTGTAAGGAATTTCTTCTTCATGTCCAGCCTGAATCTCTCCTCTTTCAGTTTAAAACCATCACCCCTCGCCCTGTCACAACAGGCCCTGCTAAGAAGTCTCTTCCCATCTATTTTCAAGCTCCTTTTAAGTATTACAAGAGCAAAAAGGTCTCCCCTAGGTCTTCTGTTCTCCAGGTGGAACACCCCCAACTCTCTCAGCCTGTCCTCATAGGAGAGGTGTTCCATCCCTCTGATCATTTCTGTGGCCCTTCTCTGGGATCTCTCCAACAGGTCCATGTCTTTCCTGTACTGAGGACTTCAGAACTGAACACAGTACTGTAGGTGGGGCCCCACCAGAGCAGAGTAGGAGGGCAGGATCACCTCCCTTGACTCACTGACCACGTTTCTTTGGATGCAGCCCAAGATACGATCAGCCTTCTGGGCTCCAAGCGTACATTGCCAGCTCATATCCAATCTACACCCATCAGTAGTCCCAAGTCCATCTCCTCTGGAGTGCTTTAAATCCCTTCATTCTCCAGCCTGTATTCACACCAGGGGTTTTCCTGAGCCAAGTGCAGGACATTTCACTTTTTTTAATATCAAACATCACAGCTAAATGTGTGTTTCTTTTTAACTTGGAGCTTAGTTTTAACTTAACCTTAACTTCAACTTTAACTTTTAAACCCTGTTTTGTGTCATAAAATACTTGTTTAACAGCAATAGAAGTTATCCTACTGATGTGTGTGTTGTAATAAAAATAGAAAACCATAAAATTAGCAAGAGACAACTTAAAAAGGCTACTCTGCTTTTGGGCAGATTGTTCCAAATAATCAACGAAGTAACCTTTTATACAACAGGGCAAAATCCAGACAGTATATTTGGTTTCTAGCAGGTGAAATCTGACTTACAGATAGAAAGATCTTTGCAAGGATGGTACGTCTGATGTTTGCAAGAAGTAAGTATGGTGGTGTCAGATAATAGCAAGGGATGGGGTGTATAGGAATTTAGTTCTTGTGAAGTACTAAAACTCCATCTGTTTTCATTGTACACACTTGAAGTGCTGAAACCTGCTGCTAGAATCATCATTAAGGTTAGGATATTCAGGGGAAGTAATGGAAATGCAATTCACATCATCCAAGATGTCTGCAGCAAGGCAGTTCTTCTGGAGGCAGGAGACAGTCCACCAGCCAGAGGAAAAGCCCCATGCACCCATGTGTCTCTCCATGGGTGGGTGCTACAAGCATCAGGGCATGATGTATGAGTGAATGTCGACACCACTTCAGCACCTTGGCTGGGTTTTAGAAAGAAAACAGAAGCCTGACAAGGGCTAACTGCTGGCAGGAGAGAGTGGAGTCAGACTCTATTTGGAGCTATGACATGGGTGGATGCCGCAGTTCTGGAGAGGGGACAAGAATTTGGCCACGCTTCTGCAATTAGCATTTTCAGCTCCAAGTGGCTCCCACTCTACGTGTGCTTTCTTTGATGGCACTTTTGAGTGGTTTAACTTTGTATATGCTCAATGGGGGAGGCTTAACACCCAGCTGCAGGTTTTAAATTTCACAAAAGGAGCCAGATTTTTATGGGCCAGGTATTCAGTTCCTAATCTGTGGGGGTTAACTCTCTTATTAAATCTACCTGCAAATAGTTGACCTCAAGGATCACAGCTCCAATTAAATGTTGTAGGAAATGGAAAACTGTACCCCATGCTCCTCCTGAACGTGTTTTTAAATATATATATATATAGGTCTGTGGCAATTCTTTGTGTAGGCATGTGTGGGGATTCCAACAATAAGCCCCCAGTAAACTACATGCAAGAAGTGAGAGGTTCTGCTCTGGAATGCCATGGACAAATTTAATGGCATGCTGCAACCTCCATTTCCCTACCGAAAACATTTTCTTCATTTTCTCCTGATTCCAAACTGACTAAGAACTGTGTTGCAGAGTGGAGAAGTAAATGCTGCTTAAATTGGTTCCTTTATTTAAACTCTGCTAATGAGTGTCACATTGTGATTATCTGCTCCTTTATATTCTGAAAATGAAATTAATGAGACTTTCTCCCGAGCTGAGGGATTGGGCTGACAGAATGTGACTTTAATAGAGGGGAAAGAACAGCTAAGACTTCACATCACGGCATGGCTTTCTGTTCATCCACCTACATGCGGAGACAACTGTAAAAATGAGAGTCAAATTGCTCCTAATTTCTGCACTTGACATAGCATAATTTTCTACCTGCCACTGGGGCTTTTAATGCTGGGTTTTCTGTAAGCCCCATGCCAAAATCAAGGGAGAGTTTTGCCTGAGGCAGTTTCCAAGATTGAGAGTCAACAGAAATAAAGTTCATGCCCCATTGCTGGGAGAAAAAGAGCTGGGGTTTGCTGCAGGAAACTCACGCACAGGCAAAAGATGGTGATGAATTTGTTTTCCCATTAGGAAGGTTAGCAGCCATGTGGTGGCTTTTTAACACACTTCAAAAGTGGTAAAAAATTTCCCACTGACCCCGCAGCATGCAGGACTCACTGCCCCTCACTGCACGCACAGCCTGCACTAGTTGAACACAGAAGGTGTACAGAGGGTGGGCAGTGCTGTGCAGGCTCCCTCCTTGCACTCAATGCACTGATCTGTGAGAACCACTCCACTGATGCTATGTGCTTGCCTCCAATGTATGATACTGATACATGGCCAAGTACAGGGCTCTGTGTGAAGCCCTGCTGACACCCGCTTGGATCAGGCATGGACTAATCTGGACTAGAGCATAACAGAGGCAGTCTGGTTGTCCTGTGGATGCACATGTTGGAGTACTTGAGTCCACTTTACCCCTCCTCCAGTTGTGCCCTGCTCTCTTGTGCTGATGCTGAGTACATCTGCTCAAGCACATCATGGTCAATGCCAAGTCTGCTGACTGGGTTGGATAAGACAGTTCTGCTCACACTTTTGTGCTGGATACCATCTTTCCTAGGCTTTTAGGGGTCCAGCAATGAAAGAGAGAACTTGAGTTCCCAAGAGCAACTTGGAAGACAGGATCTTTGCCACTGTTTCAACAGGGAACACAGAGGCTTCCTGACTAACCTCTCTGACTGGACAAATGTAAATGCTGCCATTATCATCTCTACTTCCAGAATGATACATTCTGTCAGTTTGCAGCATGTATTTTTCAGGGCAAGGTGTTATAAAATGACTAAAGTGAGTCATGAGTTTACCTTGCTATGAAGCAGTATTTGGCTAAATGTTTGAAATAATTTTAAGACTTCTAGATGTGCTATACTGGCTATACAAGAGTTTTGGTCTGAGACCTTCCAACCACAGACAAGGAAGGAGTGTGTGAGGATATGTCACATTTGCGGGCAATGAACTGTCTTGTTTTGTTAGCCAGGTCACCTGGGTCTCATTAGCTGAAGTCCAGGGCTACAAAAGGCCTGGGTGTCTTTTTAAGCCAAAGAGGTAGTCTGTGAGACAGTGCTCTGAGTGGGAGTATGCCATACCAAAATGTAACAGAATTACAATGCACTTCATATTATTTTCCACCCCTTTTCTTGTGCTTCCTAGTATCTTCTTCATTTGGATGAATGCTGTTTGCAAAGCTCAGCACAGTGATTTTCAGATTATATCTGCACTGCGCAATGTGATAGGTATACAGAGATGCTCAGACTATTGTGGTTTCTAGGAAGCTGTATGGCTGCACCAGCATTAGATTTTTATATGTCTAATGAACTCTGCTTACTTATAAGGCCTTATTATTCAGAATGGGTTTTGCACCAACAGGTTCTATTTTGCACCATAGTCACTAAGCTATTTTGATATTATTTTCACTGCATTTAACTCCTTCTCCCATTTTGCATTGTACTGCATTTGTCACCATTGTCTTTCATTTGACACTTTCAGCATTGGTTACCAGCTTTCTTATAAGCCTTACTGGTCTTTTGCAGGCTTGTTGAACCAGAGAGACCCTGTTTCACATCAGGTGTTGTCAACCTGGTAGTACTCTTCTCTGGTTCCTGCACTGTTAGGACCCCACTCCTAATAGTGAAAAAAATGAAAAAAATATTTATTCAGGTTTTCAGAATATATCAAGAACCCAACACTATAAATGTTAAAATTCATAGGGTATCCACTGTTAATTCTGTTCTGTACCACTCCTTGTACTCTGACTTTAAAGAAATTTTTAATACAAATTAGAGATTCCTTTCCATTTAATAAGAAGCAGGAGGTGGAGTGGATTGGTTTTTCACTGTCTTATATTTTCTGTGTCTTTATTTTTCCAAACAAAATGTTTAAGAAACAAATACAGAAGGAAGTAGTAGCATCTTCCTTGGTTTTGCTCTCCTCTGACAATTCCCCTTTCCTTCCCTGTCTGCTGTGCCATAGAAAACTTCAGGCTAATGAATAAGTCAGGAACTGACAGAGGGAGCCATGTGTTTTCCTTAGTCATTTACCCAACTGTAAAAAAGTTTTAGGGAAAAGCCTTGAAGGAGCTTGTGCTCCTTGAACAGAAGTTTGTTGTCTTGACTCAGTGCTGGGTTACTCTGGTTGCTTCTGAGGTGCACTTAAGACTAGCTCTTGCCAAAGGTGGGGCCTGTCCACAAAGGTGAAGATCTTCACAGAGTGAAATGGCTGAACTTCACATGCTCTTCCTACACAGGCTTTTCAGACGGGGAGCAATAGCTCTAAGGGGTGAATCCTTGTGAGTTTCATTTCAGTGCTGTGCTTCCTTCCCCATTCAGTAGAATGGTGAAATTGAAGATCTTCTTGAATGACATTGTTTGACCACAATGAAATCAGCATATAATATAGTCTTTCATTATCTTCAACTCATGAGCAGGCTGGGCAAAAGAGACTGATTGTGCCATGGAACCCTGTCTTCAGCAGGGTTGGAGAACCACATCTGAGATTGCTAGATTAGAAGAACTTTTACTCCATATGCTTCAATCTATCAGAACCCACAAAGCATACACACTATACCAAATTTAGATCTGGTAAAAGAATAACATCAGGAGCACTGGCACATTCAAATGCCTTGGTTTTTTTTTTGTTTGTTTTTTTAATTTTTTTTTAAATTTTATTTATGTGACTGATCTCCAATATTCAGAAGAATGAAGAAAATAGAATATAGATCTCAAATTTCAGAATAAAGGGGAAAGTAGCTCTTTTCTGACTGCAAGCCCCAAATGAATGCCATGGTATAAATAAACAGCATAAACAAAGGATGATCAAGAAGTGAAGGTGGTATATATTTTCGCTCTTGTCACTGTCAGCATACCAACAAAGTAACCATAGAACTCAAAGTAACTCATAAAGCTGAAAATGGTTTTGCTGTTTTCCAAAATGAGTATATATATATAATACATATATATATAGATATAGATATATCTATCTATATATCTTTTTGTTGGTCTTTTTGCCTCTCCTACAACAGTGGGTCCAAAAGCTGCAACACAGATAACAGAAGATAGAAGGATGGGGGATTTCCAGCCATTTTGGAGGATGTTACAGAAATTCCTGTGACTTTTACTGAATTTTTTATTCAATCAGGTAACTATCTCTTCAGGTTGCACAGTTTGGATACCTGTCTGTGTCATGTTCCATCCAGTGTCTGAAATTTTAAGTCACTCATCCATCTGCCATGTTAGACTAGTTACTCTTTATGTAACATCTGGAGGATTATTTGTTTAGAGATGCACTTACTTATTCATTTGTAAAGCTTCAGCAGAATGCTTTCCATTCAAAACCAGAACTGCCAATAATTTAGAGTCTATGGTATGACTGATAACACAATATATTTACTGACTTGATACTTAGATTTTTTTCCTGAAGTTGCACAGTAACAGCTATCTAAGCCTTGTTTCAGTAGGCTGAAGTGCATCCTTGTGTATGGTTGTCCCACCCCTGGAAATGTTCAACGCCAGGTTGGACGGGGCTTTGAGCAACTTGGTCTGGTGAAAAATGTCCTGTAGGCGGGTTGGAATACTTCAGGTCTCTTTCAACCCAAACCATTTGATGATTTTATGATTCTATGAGAGAAATAGTTGCATAAACTTTTTTTGCTAGTTTGTTTTCTTGAACTGTAGTTTCCCTTGGTTTTCTTTTTTTTTGTTTTGTTTTGTTTTGTTTTGTTTTTTAATTTATTTGTTTTTACAAGTTTGGGAAACATGAATCTCACAAGCTTGTGAGTTTGTGGAAACTCAACCTGACCAACAAAGATATTTGCTGATACCCTCACATCACACATTCAGTGGTCACTGTGATGTTAAGGAATGCTTTAAATCTTTGTTGCCAACATAAAATCATGAGAATTGTACTCATTTGCAGAAGATTTGATGTTGGCCTATTGCATAAAGATGAAATCTTAGAATAAATGCCTCAGTAATGACACTGCTCCAGAAATACTGCAGAAAAGGAAAGAATTTCATTAACTTCTGTGAGGTTTTGATTAGGATCTGTATCCGTTCCAGTCTTTGGAAACAAACATAAAACTGTCGGTAAAAACCTCTGGACTACGGATCTATGAAACTAGATGAGATATTTTGGAGGGACTTTCAGGAGATAATTTGGCTACAACATTTATACCTTATTTCTATACAAAGATATATGTAATAAAGCAATACACTCATTTACAAGGATGTTTTTGTATATTAACTGTCATCCGTTGTTGTGAGAAAGTGCAGTTTAAGATGGAGTCAGTATACATAACAACAAAAAGTTGCTTGTATTGCAGAATACTGAAAGCCAGAGTTCTGTAATTCTGAGGTAATTCTCTGTAATTCTGAAAGCACTGTAATTCTGAGGCCTAATTCCAGATGGTTTTTGAAATATGTAGAAAAGAAGTGTTCTGACTTTATTTTTGCAATGATACTGTCAAAAGCAGATGACGACAGAAAAAAAGAAAATTTCTGGTTGTTGTGATAATCAGAAATTCAAGACTTTGCAATACAGCTTTACAATTAAAAGAAGATAGGATTTTGCAGTCTACTTCTCTGAGCAGTTCCCTTCATTACAGGGGATAAAACCACCATAGAAGAATTCAGAGTCAGAGCTAAATGGTAACAAAATATGAACAGTCTCAGAGAATCAGTCTCATAAAAAGATAGTCCTAACTTATTCACAGAAGAGGCATAGCAGAGCTAAGTCTTATTTGTAGAAATCATCATGATCCAGCCAGTAAAAGCCCATGTTTTCTAGTCCCTTGGTATTTGCAAAGGGTAAGATTTTTTTCTCAGTATGTCTTCAGATGGCTCTGGGTAATTCCAGCTGTATGTAAAAGCTTCATGCACCTTGTTCATACTGCCCTGCAGAGATCCACAGCTACTACAGAGACATCCAAGACCCAACCCTGGGACAGAAGCAGATGGAGCGGAATTGCTGAGACACAACAGTGGGTTGATGTAACCAGCTTCAGTTATGTCATTGTGGTCCTGCTGAAAGTTGGGTCTGGCTGGCTCAGGAGCAGCATCGTCCTGGGGAGGTTGGACTGAGCTAGCATAGCTGTTGCTGCGCTTCAGTGCAGGCCTTACCACTGTTGATCAACAGCAGTTCTGTATTTCATCGAATACAGAACCCTAAGCTTGAGAATACTATCTCTTAGTGTAGGTTGTACATGTAGGTAAATACATTAGTAGAAGGCTATTGAAAATACTTCAGATTGACCTAAGAAATTTGCTTGTTAACAGCTTGTTCAATTATTCTTTGCTGTGTCCTATGTTGTGTAAATTCTGAGGGAACTAATGGACCTGGAGATGCTCAAGTGATTGTCCTGGCACTATATATACTGTTCTGAAGGCTCTGAGTACAGACAGAGATTTCAATTTGCTTAGAACCTTTCAAAATCTTTTTAACTTTATAAGATAAAAGAGAAAAAGGAGGCAGCTAGATTATTTTGAAAGTAAATAAGGCTTTTTTACCTCCAGTTGTATTCTTTTTCCTTTAAAATGTGGAGGATTCAATTTGTCTAAGGAAAGCTCCTGTTCAATAGTTTTTCAGGTGCAACAGTAAATACTTTTCCAATTTGGGAAAAAGAAGACAGGAGTTGCATTCTGTGGCTGGACCTGATATTACTGCTGTTAAAATCTGATTCTGTTTCAGAAAGCCAAGCAAGATAAGCACACCAAAGATGCAGAAAAGTGCGGTGAAAATAGCTAATAAACTCTGAGTTTCTAGGTCTCAGTCACTACACCCCTGGAAAACTTACTAGCATCAGCCTGCTCACTGAACACTGCTTACAGCTTCCCCTGAAGACATTGGATCACACCAGTGCTTTGTAAGACATGTTGTGGGCTGTGTAAACTGGATTTTTTTTTGAGGCAAATGGCTAAAAATTGTGACATAGCAAATAGAAAATGATGCCAATCTGAACGGGGCTTTGAGCAACCTGGTCTAGTGGAAGGTGTCCCTGCCCATGGCAGGGGGGTTGGAACTAGCGGTTATTTAAAGTCTCTTCCAGTCCAAACCATTCGTTGATTCTATGAAACTTAGGGTGAACCTTATCACTCTCTACAACCACCTGAAAGGAGGTTGTAGTGAGGTGGGGATCAGTCTTTTTTCCCACGAAACAAGCGAGAGGACAAAAGGAAATGGCCTCAAGCTGTGGCAGGGGAGGTTTTAATTGGATATTAGGAAAAATTTCTTCACAGGGAAGGTAACCAGGCATTGGAACAGGTTTCCCTGGAAGTGTTGTTCATAAAACCTTGTAGATAAGGTTTCTCAGTGATATGGTTTAGTGATGATCTTGGCAGTCCTGGGGTAACTGTTGGACTTGATGATCTTAAAGGTCTTTTTGAACCTGGTTGATTTTGTGATTCTAAGACTCTATGAAGAAGGTGGTGGGCAAGAGGAGTGTAGGCAGGGGAGAGGTGGCAACAGGAAAGAGTCACATCTGAGGTGGGGTTCAGGATTCTGTCACTGATGAAAGCTCTGATGCCCACAGGTCTCTTGGTGCTGTTTAAAATTCCTACTCAAACATCCTGAAAGGCTCTTCTTTTGGAAGGTTTCTAAAAAGTTGTGTTTCAAATAGTCCATAATTTCATTATTCATCTGAGTATTAATTATTTCCAGTACTTCTTTTAGGCCTTACTGATTTCTGGTCCCACTCTTAATTTTTTTTTTAGCAAACTTAATTTTGATGCAGCCCTTGGATGGCATTATTAGACCATTATTCTTAATTAAATCAGCCTTTCTCAGTCTTAGTAGCCTTCATAATGAGTCTTGTAGCAGGTTCAGTTATGATCTTATGGGGTCTGGCTGAAGTTTGCGTCTATACAAGGAGCTGGTGCTGGCCCTACCAGCACTGCTGGTTTTCGAAAACAAGGAATTAATTTGTCAGAGTTACTCTGTATCCTGAGGCTCTTTTGTCTCTAATTGTTGATGTTCTGCCTGTCTGACATGTTCTTGGACAAAACAAGTGTCTTTCTTTGAAGATACAGGCAGCATGTTGCCTAATCTTTAGTAGCATATGCCTGTCTGGTCTGCAAAACCCTAAACCTTGGTGAGATTGTGTTGCTTGTTAGTGACCTTGTTTTCTATTGCAGTGAAGACCAAGCATACCCATTTAATTTGTTGTGCAGACTCAGCTCAGCTGTAGTGTCTTTGATTGTCTGTCATGTCTATTGTACAATAGCCATGTCCACCTCATTCCAGAGTGAATGTTTTTGTTCACATTGCAAATCATAAGTGCTTTGTTAAGGGTTGTTTGTCAAAGGTTTCAATCATCTGTCTCCCAGAGTTTTTGACTTTGGTCCTAGTGACAATCTGGTTTGTGTTATGGACCCAGCTTTTTATCCTTTATCCTCCTCAATTGTCTGTATGAAAAATTTGTTTTTCAGGTTTACATCACCCCCAAACTCTTCTGTAGGTTGGCCTTCTTTCCACAGTCTGTTTAGCTGGACATCTCTCATATGTTTCATTTTTATGTGGCATACAGAACTGATCACATTTCTCATGCACAGTTTCATACTTAGCCTTCTTTGCCAGACATAAATGAAAATTGATGAACAGAAGTGCTTCAGAAGCTGCTGCTTTCTGAAGTCTGCCTTCTGCTGGACCCCTCTCCTGGCAGATGAAGAATGAAACACTTTAAACATTTTCCAATAGTTTCACACTTTGTGGATACTTTTAGCTTGGTGGTGATTGTAATGGGAGAAGAGAGGAGCTGGAGGTGTATGTAACTGTAGTCTTTTTTTCCCCACATAGGATATTTGGTTGTGTAAAGGGGCATGTGTTTTTTCCCCCCACTGTTATAGCATGCTTACGCATCAGTGACTGCAATAAATCTACTTTATTCTGTGTTCTGTGTCTGTACTTTAGAGTAACAGCTTTTCTGCATGTGTTTCAGATGGGAGTTGCAGTGTAGAGATGCAGAAGTACCTTTGCGAATGCCAGCTCAAGGACTTAGAGATATCAAAAATGGAAGACTGCATCAGGTGAATTAACCTACTTCCTGTTGACTTGGACAGAAGAAATCTCATGGATGTTACTCCTCACCCACTGATGTCCTTAAATACTACAGTCACAGAGACTGGAGGGAAATCTTAACAGAGAAAAATAAGACAATGGAGAGAAGGTAAATGATTCATGACAAGCTAAATCATGTATTTGGTGGTTATCTTAATGAAGGAAAGAAATGCAGTGGCCATATATTTTTTTTCCTTGTGTGAATTTTTCCTCTGAAAAGCTGAGGAATGCGGTGGACATATAGTTACTAGAGTCTCCTCTCTTTTCTGACTAAGGTTAATTTAAACAAACATAATCAGTAATTGCTATTTATTCATTGCCAGAATGCTGATGTATGAGCAGCTTGTACTGAGGGGGATTCAGTGTTTCTCAGAACTTTCATTGTTAACTGTTCATAAAAATAGTCTGAGAAGAGTCATAAATATTTTGGAGAATAGGACTTCAAAATACTGTATGGGTAATAATCATTGAAGAAGACTAAAGTCAATCCAGCTAAGGTTCAAATGCAAACACAGCATGTTTCACATAAGAAAGAATAAATATAGATTGTGGGAAATCTTTTAGGACATGTATTTAACCCATGGAGAAGTATCTAGGGATTATAGTCGATGGCAATTTGAGTATGAGTTGGTAAACAGTGCAGCGCTAATGAGAAAAATAGCTGCTATTGTATTTCATTGAACTACCAAGGGTATTATATGTGAGACAAGTGTTCTTAGCTTTCTGTAGTTAACACATGATTTGTAGTACTGTGTTCAATTCTGGGCAACATGTTTTAAAAATGACCCAGACAAGCTGGAGAGAGATCAGAGAAGAGTAGCTAGTGTGATAAACATTTTGGAAACAAAAGCCTATGTGGAAAGAAGTGAGGATATGTAACACAGAGATGACTGATGGGAACATGGGACCTGACTATCTCACACCAAAAGAGTCTTGTAAAGAGAAGCAACATCATTGTTCATGTTAAACCAGGAAGATGGTTGAAGTAGTGTCCTATGTTCAGCAGTAGCAGTCATTTTTCTCCTTCCTAGTAGCTGGTGCAGTGCTGTTTTTTTGACTTTCAGCCTGGGAACAATGCTGATAACACCGATGTTTTTAGTTGGGCTCAGTAATGTTTACTCTGACCAAGGACTTTCTGAGTCTCATGCTCTGCCAGTGAGGAGGGGAAGCCAGGAGGAAGCAGAGACAGGACACCTGACCCAAACTAGCCAAAGAGGTGTTCCATACCATAGCACATCATGCCCAGTATATAAACTGGGGGCAGTTACCCAGAACAGTTAGATCACTGCTCAGGTTGGACTGGGTATCGGTCGGTGGGTGGCGAGCAGTTGTATTCTCATCCCTTTTTATTTCCCTTATCATTATTACTATTGGTGGTAGCAGCAGTGGTTTGTGTTATACCTTACTTAGTGGACTGTTCTTATCTCAACCCATGGGAGTTACATTCTTCCGATTCACCTCTCCATGCCTCCAGGAGTGGGGGAAGGAAGGTGGGGGAGTGAGCAAGCGGCTGCTTGGTTTCTGGGTTGCCAGCTGGGCTTAAACCATATCAAGTAGTTATGGACAGAGCAGAAATGGAAATATAAATTGAGCAGGGAAGGCTTGTTAGGGGAATGGAACAAAAAAAAAAAAAAAAAACACCCAAAAAAAAAAAAAAAAAAACAAAAAAAAAAACCCATCAAAATTCTTTACATCATATTTTTAAGTAGGAGAGTAATAAATCTAATAGATACNGGGGAATGGAACAAAAAAAAAAAAAGACAGCTCCCAAGAATGAATTTGAAACTGCTGTTGTACGATGCATTTTTAGCTAGAATAACTGCCTATCCATGAAGAACAGCTTCTCAGCTTAAAAAACAAACAAAAAAACCCAACAACAACAACAACAACAACAACAACAAAAACCAACCCAACACCTTCTCAAAAGACGCAGGTGACTGAGTTACACAGTTCCCAATTTTGTCAGATCCTAAAGGTGATTTGGCTTTCCCATTTTTGTCTGGCATCTTCCATCCTTACCTACCACTCCTGCCTCAGACGTGGTCCCATGTTTTGCATCAGTGAAACATGTGACTATTTGAGTGACTTAAGTTCATGCGGTAGCATTAGTGGAGGTCCTGGATCTAGTCCTGGCTTTAAACCTGGGTACAAGAATCTGCTCAGAGATGTTGGAAAGCATTTGTAGAAGCTTTCGAGTGCCTCAGACTATGAAAGAAGCATCCAGCAACTAAAGAAACTTTGCAACCAGAAGCAACATGGCTGTCCTGGTGCAGTGTCTTTTAGCTATGAGCCTCACAGCTGTTCTAATTAATACCAGACTCATGCCATGCAGACGAGGTGTCTGGTTTGAAGGTGCAAGGTATGGTTTCTGTGCAGCTTTGCCCATTTCCATGTGTATACACTAGCATGTCTGGCTCTAAATTGGAGCTTTCTACCACTTTCTCTGTTGCACCATGTAAACATAATCCCCATTTTCCTGAAATGTCTGAGAACTAAATGCTAAACCATGCACAGAATCTGTCTGTCCTGAAGCTGTTCTCCCATCCTTTCCAGCATGGTCTTGATAAAATAGGGCTCTTGGTGATTTATAACAAGGTACTACCATCACACTGCAAAGCTTGCTGATATGCAGTTATCTAAGGTTACAGAACACTTATATTAGACTATTTACACAATAAAACCCAAGGAGTAAAAACTAGGAGCCCAGGAACAGGATTTATGCAGGACTATGATCTGTATGGAACCTCTCCTTTTGAAAATGCTTAAAATACTGATAGATTGATCCTTGTATCAGCTCAGTCAACCAGAGAAGAATTTTATCCTAAGTCTCCCAAGTAGAGACAGTGTGATGAAATAGTTTAAGCCAGCTCTCCAGGCAGTATTCTGGCTTCCACACCTTGCTTTTCCCCTCAAACATTCTGAACACTTGGATAAAAGCAAAATGTTTAATAGGAAAAAAGCCTGGGGGACAAATGCTTGTCTGATGCAAATCAGAACTGTGAAGGAATGATGCTGCTGTTCTCTGTTCAGTATCTTGCTCTTTCTTGGCCGCATTGTCCTGCAGAAATGTGTTGGTTTTCCCTTTTCACAAGATTAAAACCTTTTTGTATCAGCGTACTCTAGCCTTGTATTTCTGACTTTTATCTAATTTTAATGGAACTATAAAAGGTTTTTTTCCAGATAAAACTTGGCCATCGGCAGCTGAGTGCAGGAAATACAAGGAAGTTTCAAGGCATCTGAAAAAGGCGATTTGGTGATTTTTGAGATAAAAGAGTACAAACAATAATAAAAGTTGAAGACATTTTATGAGCACTTTTCATTGACATCTACAACTTCAAAGCCTTTTGAGGCATTTTATCATTTAAATTTCCAGGTCAGTGATCAGGAGGATGAAATATACCATCTATGAAATATTAAAAAGAAAGGAAGGAATTATAATAAAGCATTCACAGTCATTCATGTGCATGTGCAGACATATTTAAATTTACCCTACAGTTCTGAGTGGTATTTTGGCCTGCTCAGGGTATTTGTCAATGCCAGCACTGGTGTAGTCTAAACACTATAAATTGTCTTCTGTTCAGCTTCATTAAAGTCACTTTACTACAGCTTTAACCAGTAAGCTCTCTTTGCTACTGCCAATAATACATTACTTTCTCTTTCTGGGTTTCACTTGTGCATTCAGGGATATATTCATTTGCCAATTAGTTATACTAAGTATATGGACTCCCTAAGGATTCAGACAGACTTCACATTTGACTCTCTTTTCCCACTGGCAATATGGCAAATGTGCTGTTATTTATTTTGTTAGATTTCCAGTCTACTATCAAAGACAAGATACAGAGCTGGTAAGACTTTTGTCTTTTGTCTTGAGACATGGTTATTCTTTATTAAAAAGAAAAAAAAAAAAGGAACAGAACAATAAGGTGCCAAGGAGAAATGTGACACATCCTGCGCTTGTGCTGTCTGTGTAAATTGAGGTTCTCCTCACTGTTCCCAGAATTCACCATGTGTGGACTTCTGCAAGTCTTTGCAGATGGCTTTTGTCACTGGGTATGCTTCACACAGCTGGAATCTTCACTTGGCCTGGAAAAAAATGTGTTGCTGGGCACTCTTTAGTTATCTCAACAGAGTGTCAGCTTCTGTGGGAACAGTAACGACATATGGTCTGCTATGATCACATCCACTTTGCTCTGTGATTTGCTGGCTGGTGTGGTAGCCAGGCTAATCATGAGGTGAACTGGAGTGCCAGAAATTTGTTTTCCCCTTTGCCATGGAAGTGCTGCTCTGTTTTCCCTCAGCCCAGTTGTGCAATATGAGGCATGGTCTGCTCATAAGATTGTAGTTTTGATTTAATCTTGTGTTGCTTTTGCATCTTGTTGCCTCTCGTCAGCTTGTTATTTCCTTAGAGAAGCTTTTGGATCAACTTTTGAGCTCAGCGCTCAAGTTGGTGAACCTAGGTGTACCTGTGAAACCTAGAGCAGTAGGTTGTGATAACTGAAAGAAGTGTTCAAGACATACAATTGATAGAATAGCTTTTTGTAACTATGAGAACTTAGGTGGTAATTTAGACACTTGCATCTACCTTCAGAAGGAAGCTGTTTATACAGCCTGACCTTTGTGGTAGGCTGTAAAGGTATTTTTACCTTTATGCTTGAATTCCTGAGCTTTGTTCATTAGTACTTAAGGCCCAGGAACCATCATATCAGGATGTGTTTACTTCTTTGGGTGATATTCTGCTGTATTCTCATATATGAAGCTGGGACAGATGCCCAAGACTAGTTTTTAATGGTCTTTCTCAGAATAACCTCATTTCAAACCATCATACTAGATGCAATGGGAAAAATCCTATTCCACACACTGACACAGTTGCCATACATGCATCACAAAATCTTTTGTAGCTGGCTTAAATCAAGCAGTTTGCATGAGCCACAACCTTTATTCTATGAAAAAAGGTTATCTAAACAAAAATGAAATGCTAATAATCACAACTGTTTATATGCAGGGTTTTATCTTTCATTGTAGTTACCGGCTGGTGAAACTGATCTCTGCTTCCCGAGGAATATTTTATATGTTTCCTAGTTGCAATTTTGCCAGGATTCCAGTTCAGCTTGGAGATTTTGTACTGATGGTAATTAGTTTCAGCTCATACTTACTAGTAGGCATTTCTCCAAGTCAGTGAAAATTAGAAGAAATATTATAGTATTTTTAAAAGGATGTAGTATTTTTGTTTCTAGAAGGCCAGAAAACCAAACACAAATGCAAAAAAACAACAAGGCATTACATGTGTAAATTCAATACTCTAAGGAAGACAATAGGAAAATATTGCAGTGTTTTCAACCTCATCTAGTAGAGTGCTGAGGATTATGTCTTTTGCATAAATATCTTTTGATGGGTAAAAACCCAAAAATCCTTCCATAATAGGGACTATAGCTGACAGCTTAAATCTTTTGCAGTGAGAACTGAGAAAAGTTCTGGATGTTAATAGAAGCTTTTACTGATAATGGCTTGAAGTTCATGAATGCTACAACTATGTTATTTCTGGTGTAAGGTTAAAAAGAGCATAATATGGTATTCATTAAACTATGCAGCCAAAAATAACATCTGTCTCTCATGAATAAGGGATAAGGTCTCATTTTAGATCTCTTCATATTTGAAAACAGTATTTTTGCTAGGAAATCAGAGTTTTTGTACCCTTAAAAAAAACAAACAAACCAACAACATTAAACATTACAGTAATATAACCATACTGGTTTAGCAAAAATGATAAAAATATACAAATATTGGTTGAATTTAGTTATAAAAACTTTGGAAACTCCAGTCATAATTCACACTGCCCACACAGGCCTTTGACATTTCCAGTAAGCAACACAGGTCTTTGCCATATATACCAAAGAGAGAAGTGGGTCTTTTAATCAATGACAATTGAGTGCTGTGGAACACAGTTCATACATGAGGATGTAAGGTTTAGGCTCCACTATAACAGCCTGAGCCTGTACAGAACTGAATGCCTTTTTGGGATTCTCAGCACCTTTAGGTTCTTCTGGTTTAGTGCCAAGACATGTTCATCATCACTGGTATTTGTTTGTCAAATTCATGGATTTCAGTTGCCTAGAAATTATTTATGAATTCATCTAGAATTCAGCAGCTTGTTTCATATAGAAAAGGAATATTTTAGGAAAGCATTGAAATGCTGCAGCCTGATATTTTTGAGTAACAAAATTTTAGCAGCCAGCTGTGCTCCATTCAGTAATGCGCACGGATTTACTGCTACTGAAAAAACCCCTAAGGTTAGCTTTCCTTCCTCTTGGAATTAAACGCATCACCCGGAAGACATTTTTTACTTGCTTTCCTGCAAAAAAGTAGAACATTTTGTCATAGGGTAGTGAGTTATTGCTATAGGCCGAGGCCCTGCTGCTGTACTTTGGTGAAGACAAATGGAGTCTTGTGTACATCTGCGTTGGATCCCTACCTCAGTAACGTGGCACTGGGTATGTGTAGATATGTGCCTTTTGCCCTTGCAAAAGCAAGTATCATGCCATCATGTTTTCATAACTAAGGTTATCTTTCTCTGAGGTGTTCTATGTCAGTTTTGGGAGGAAACCTGTAGCCAGTTTCAAGCCCAGACTGAGAGCAGGTGAAAGCAAGCTCTGTAAGACAGATGTGCAGTTGAAAATGTCCTCTGAAAAATGCCAGATCTTGTGGGTGAGCTGGGTGCTAGGTACCCTCAGATGGGCAGCTTCAGGCAGCCTGTAGAATGACTGTGTGTCTGTGTGTGAATGGAAGTTGGTGGCTCATAAACACTGCAATAAGTTTCTGCACACTAGCTGATCTTTAAAGTGAGTGCAAAGGCAGTGACTCTGGCTTATATAGTGCCTGGCTGCTGAGTACATGTGAAACAATGTGCAATAAAAATTATGGATAACAAATGTCATATTGCATTATAAATATGCATTTTTCACGGTTCAGGGCAACAATGCATCATCAATAATAAACACATTTTCTGTTTGGAGCACCTGTTACAATTAATTCTGGATAATTAGTTACATTTTTTTAACCAAAACCAGCAGCAACAGGAGCATTACTTATCTTCAGCCTGTTTTTCGTTTTGATATCACACAAATCCTTTTGGTTTTGATTAAGGGTTTGTAAGCTTTATAACAGGTCTGTAGTACAGGTCAAAGAATTTGGCTGGTACATGAAAAAGAAGACTTTTAAGCACAGGTTATCTTGATTTGTTAGTCTGGTTTTATTTCTTTTCTTCTTTCTTTTTTTTTTTTTTTTTTTT
>NDXB01011917.1:41834-59822 GCA_002631895.1 Agapornis roseicollis
TTTTTGGTCTGTTTTTTTTTTTTTTTTTTTTTTTTTTTTTTTTTTTTTTTTTTCCCAGATGGAATTTAATTAGCCAGGGTTGTTTTAAATGTAAATATTGCAAAATGATGTTATGAGTGGATAGTAATTCTGTAATCTCAGTGTTCATTTGGTAATAAAGTATTGTTATTTAAAAATGCTTTGCCAAAATAGAGCATTGGAGCCACATGTTACTGTTAATCAATCTTAAAAATTTAGCTTTGTTCAGGATGAGTCTCAAATGAGTGTGGAAGTTGTCAGAGTTTTCTCATTCATATGCTGCAACCCTCATAACCCAAATAAAATAGGTTCAGAAATTTACATTTCTGGGGAGCCCCCAAAGGCAGTGAGAAACTTGTTGGGTTTGTGTTGTGGTGCCCATCTTTTAGCCATTATTCCAAATGGCAGAATTCACAGTTCTGATGTAGGCATCTAGGGATGTCTGCCCAGTGAAAAGAAAGGACAGGAATGTTAACCCAGGACATTAAGCAAGGGGCTGATCAGAGAAGCTAAGGATGTGTGGGGAAGTCTTATATCCTACTCTGTCTCTCAAAAAGGCTTAGATAGCTAACTCTGAAGGAAGGTGCCTCTGTCTCTTCTTGGCATTTGCAGCCATGAATCCTTTCCTGCAAGTAGGTAGGTGGCCAGGCCTTTCTCACATCAAGTGCAGCTGTAATAGGAGGAGGGGAAGGAGCGTGTGGTGCATTTGCACTTCTGGCAAAGGTCTCAGTCAGCAGAGATCTGTCTGAAATGAAGGAAGGTTAGGTTCAAGTTCCTGCTCCAGTGAATACTTAATTATCTATGCAAAAATAAGTAATTATCTAGCTTTAGTCTGCTAGTCTTTCAGTTCAGCAAACCATCCCAAATCAGTTATTCACACTGTCCTCATTTGGTCCAGTATCACAGCAGCTTCAACAGAAGAGAAAGTATTCCTTCCAATGCTCAATAACCCAGTGGTTAAAACATTTTCTTGGAAGCTGTCTTCAGATCTCTGCTCCAATTTGCACCTCACATGGACTTGAATTGGGTTCATTTGCATCCCAATATTTTAGTACTTTAGTTACAGAGTACTTTGATCTGTTCCACAGTATAGGCTTCTAAGTGAAACTAAGAGGGTGGTTCCAGACTCAAATCTGACATTTTGTGAATGGTGAAGCATGCTTACAATACTCTTTCTTCCTTAAAATGCAGAGAGCACCTCATGTGTGAAGTCTTAAGCTGTGGTTTAATTCTGAGACAGGATCTGAGCCGCATGGTATGGTCATGATCGTTGCACCTCTGTGTACAACCAGCAGCAAGAATGGATTTACTGAAGAGATGAAAAAAGTAGGGTTACATTTATGCAGGCCAGTTCAGACATGCATCTCTCCTGCGCTCTGATATGGTAGTTGATGTGGCTTGTGCCCTGAAAAAGATGAGTTGCAGTGACATGGCTTTCTGTTTGAACAAAGGAAGATACATGTAAAGGTAAGCAGATCACTGAAGACTTAAATTTTGCATGTAGGTATTCCCTCAAGTATGAACCTGAATGTATTGTAGTGTGCCCTGATGTGTCTGACCCATTTCTTAGAGGATGTCAGAGTAGGTGTCCTGTGTTCAGCAGTAGCAGTCATTGTGCTGTGTTTTTGACTTTCAGCCTGGGAACAATGCTGATAACACCAATGTTTTTAGTTGGGCTCAGTAATGTTTACTCTGACCAAGGACTTTCTGAGTCTTATGCTCTGCCAGTGAGGAGGGGAAGCCAGGAGGAAGCAGAGACAGGACACCTGACCCAAACTAGCCAAAGAGGTATTCCATACCATAGCACATTATGCCCAGTATATAAACTGGGGGCAGTTACCCAGAACAGTTAGATCACTGCTCAGGTTGGACTGGGTATCGGTCGGTGGGTGGCGAGCAGTTGTATTCTCATCCCTTTTTATTTCCCTTATCATTATTACTATTGGTGGTAGCAGCAGTGGTTTGTGTTATACCTTACTTAGTGGACTGTTCTTATCTCAACCCATGGGAGTTACNGACTGGGTATGGTGGGTGGCGAGCAGTTGTATTCTCATCCCTTTTTATTTCCCTTATCATTATTACTATTGGTGGTAGCAGCAGTGGTTTGTGTTATACCTTACTTAGTGGACTGTTCTTATCTCAACCCATGGGAGTTACATTCTTCCAGTTCTCCTCCCCATGCTTCTGGGAGCTGGGGGGAGGAAGGTGGGGAGTGAACAAGCAGCTGTGTGGTTTCTGAGTTAGCAACTGGGCTTAAACCACGACAGTAGGCTTTGATGTTATTAAGCTTCAAGGTCTAGAAAGCACAGTCAGGCAGTAGGACCTTAAACATAATGCAGGAGCAGAAAAACTGCTCTGCAGCAAATAAACTTAAAATTTAAATATAAGAGGAAAATAAAGAAAGCATTAATAATTATGGTCCTAGCACACTAATTAACCTAGGCCCTATTATTATCAAAGTTTTGTGTAACATGTGGAATATACTGTGAATTGAAGTAGGAAAAATGAGTTATTTGTCAGGTATTTACAGCATGTGTGAGATGAACTACTAGCAAAAGCCCAGGTATGTTAGAAAACTAAGCAAATCATACTGGCTGACAACCTGGGCAATTAGGAGAAAGACACTGATATCTTGATTCTTAAGGAGATGGTACCTAAGGGGTATGAAAGGCCATTTTCAGTACTCGTCTCCCTTGTTCTCATTCAATTTGTCTCAATATTCAATGATGCACAACAAATAAAATCACAAGTAGTTGTATAGCGTCTTATCTAAGGTGACTCTGAAATACATATTAAGTTATTACCTTACTACTGTATTAACTTTTGAGTCTTAAGATAGGATTCATTAAAGGCAACATATTGTGCAAGGAGCTAATAAGAAAAACCATAATGCAGTGTATATTGTATGCCTTTCTCTCAAAGGGATTAGAACTCCCAGATCTGGACGAAAGGGCTTGTGTTTCCCACAGCTTTATTAATACCTTAAATCACATTCTTCTAATCTAATCCATATCAGCTGTGCTCTGAAAAGGCAAAGATTCTGTTCTTCTGATAAGACTCATGGCTGTAACCTGAAGTCTGACTTGCATAGAAAGAAATAAGGAGTAGTTCTCACTGCATATTTACCCTGACAGCTGGAAATCTTTTCATTGAAATCAAAGAACAATTTCATAGAAAAATGATGTACGGAAAACTACTGGGGAAAAAATGTCAGCATTAACTTCATATATTTTTGTATTTCTCTGGTTGTCACAGATTTAGTATCAGCCAGGGATAGCTTTTGTGTTGAACATGTCAGGAAAATTGCTTTTAGTCTTGGTAGCAGGATGTGGAACACTATGTTCATCTGACTTATATTGTATGGTTTGGTTTTTATTTCAAATTTAATTTAATAAAGATGGGTCAATTTCAGTAGCTAATATAGAGTTGATGTACAGGAAAAGGTTTGTGGATATAATCTCTGAAATACCCTTCATGGAATATGAACCTGTTTTCAATCTCCCTTAAGACCGGTTTACATGTAGTTTTTAAAACCCAAAGTGGAGAAGCATTAGTTTTAAAGAAAAAAATTGTTAATGCAGCATATTTTCCATTTAATTAAATGAATCTTTTATACATGTACAATGTGAATTCCAGATCCTTTAGATTTTGCAGTAGTAAAGTCTGGTAAGGTGCCAGAAAAAGTTAACTGAAGAAATACATTCCTAGAAAACTCATCATATGATGACTGTGCTTCAAAAGACAAACCCATTTCTGGTCCCTATGTAGCACAAGTTCAACAGATTCCACAGGTTGAAATCAGAGCATTTTGTGACAAGGCTTCAGCAAAAAACTAACAAAAATCAAAATTAGGCTGAGAACAGGAAATAGGAATTAAAAAGCACTTACAATAACCATATTTTGCTTATGCAAGCTGTGGGGTGACATCAAAACACTTTTCAGGCATTAACGACACCTCTCAACAGCTTCATTGTTGCTTATTGCATTATTTCACAGATGAGTTAAACTAAGAAAGCATGAAATTTAAATGGCTTGGTCCCATGAGGAATCATTTGCAGAGCTGAGAACAGAAGCTCTCCTGCCCAACTGTTTCCCAGTATTGACAAGACCCATCATTTTAAAATAAAAACCTTGAACTTAGCTTACAAAATCGTAACTTAAAAAATACCGAGATAAACCCCTCATTGTTTCTTGAATAAAAAAACCTGGTTTCCATGTCCAGAAAAAATGAAGAGAGAGTAAAACTAGCTGAAAACAAGCAGAATTTCTCAAAAACTATTAGAAGAGGTTTGTTTTGAAGCCATTTCTAATCTTTATGCTAGAATTTCTGGTTTTACTGAAAGGACCAACTTTTTCCCATAAACTGCAGTATTGGTACATCTGAATTTGTGCAGAGGAAAAGATGGGAAATGGAAGGTCAGCCTACCCTTGGATTCAGAGAATACCAGCAAAACCACAGTTTTGGTATGGTGCCAATGTAAGCAGATTTACACCACACATCCTATCAGGAGTGTTCATAACAAGTTGTTCCCTGAACAGAGGAATTGAGGATTTCTATGGATTCCTGACCTGTTGTCCATACAATGTAGGCCCTCCTACTAGACCCTTGGTTCCCTCTCCCTGCCCCTGCCTCAGCTGTCTCCCTTCCTGTACACTCTGTACATTACTGGTGTGCCCTCAGTTTTACTCAGTTACTCACTCTCTCTTCTCCTTAATACCCACAGTTCTGTTCCTCTACTTCTTTGGGCCCCAAAACACTCCAATCTGCCATCACAACCCAATGTACTCAGCACCCTCTTTCAGCTCCATCCTACTGATTTGGCAACAGGCAGCATGTGCAGTGGTGGACTGTGGAGCTCATGGGCTGGTTAGCTACCCGGCCTGCCATGCTCAGTAGCTCTAAGTGGATGAGGAATGAGAGCACCTTTTCTTACAGCAAAGGCAGCAAATCTCTCTCTCTCTTAACAGCAAGTGCTGAACTTTCTGTTAAATTCAGCTGAAATTGGTAAAAGGTAGTATTAAGGAAGACCTGGGAGAAGGATGGATGAAGTCACGTTCATACAGGTATCATGGCCACATACATATAATTTCCCTGCAAAAAGCCCCAGTATTTTATGAGCTACATTATTCAGACACCTACTTGATTAGTATTCTAAACAATTTGAGTTGATTTTAATAATCACCATTTACTGAACTTGTGGTGAAAGGTGGATATGCAGAAATATAAATGGCAGGAGTAAATGCATACACGCTAAAAAATTTGATGTTCTTCATAGAAAATATAAGAGAAATGCACCTCTCAGAGAAACTTTGAAGGACTCTGTTATGGTGCTGACAGAGAAACTGAGGTATTTGTTTGCTGTCCAAGAAACTGATGTCTATGACACAGCTGAAGTATGATGTACTTGTGGAAAAGCACCCTTTTCTCACTGAGGACTCACAAAAGTTTCAGGAATCCAGAAGAAAACTCCCTGTTACCTCAGCAGGCTTTGAAAAAGTACAGAAAACCTCCTCTTACCTTCCTGTGCAATGATGTCAGTATTCCCCGTGATTTTGCTGCAGTGACAAACTCTGGATGGAGAAGGAGCTAAAGCTTAAATAAAAACTAAACCCCATTAGGACTATTTTTAAAGAACAGCTCTGCTGCCATGGATTTTTTCCAAGAAATTTTTGCCCATCTGTCTATATGCCCTGGTCATATTTCCATCCTCTCTGTAAAAGACATTCCACATCCCATTGAGTGTCATTAGCTGCCCTTATTGCACCCAAAGTTCTGATGTTTTCTCACCTCCCACGCTTGGGACAGAAAAAGACCCCATCAAAACCAGTCATCAACTTTAATGCCTCCCATGCTTCCTTCCTTTTTATGTTCTACAATTATACAGGCAATGAAACACAGCTGTAACTAAGAAGCAGAATAACCATACCACCACTGCTTAGTGATTTGACTTCTGAGGGAAATACTCATTTCAGGACCGTGAGATTGCAATAGGTTTCAGTGTTTTTTACATATTTTGTTCTGGTTTCCTATTGGGAATATTTCAGTGTATGGTCTTCATATAGCTTTCTGGCTTGCAGATCACAATGTCACTGCTGGAGAAAGATTTAAGCCTAAACCCTGTGGTTAATCTGTTGTGCCTATGTTATGACAGTTTTATCTGATCTTGGCAGGTCGAAAATCTTTAGGGAACAGTTGAAAACATCTTTCTAAACTCATTATTGTCAGTCTAAAACAGCTCTTGAAAACTAAATAACTGCAAGCTTTGGCATAAAGCAGCTGTACATTTATTAGACATAATATTACACTGCAGAATTACTGTGTCTTAGATTAGTCAGGCTGATAATGTTTTATACTCTTCTGATATAAATGAGATTATGTGATGTCTGCTAACAATGCAACAAAACTTTTAAATGCACTTCTAGTAGAGCACACCTTAATGTTACAGCCTTGTCAAAGCTGAGAAATATTCTAGATTTTCCGTAATTGCAGAATGCTTTATGATGCCGCCAGAATTTCCATTTATTAATAATCAGAATTAAAAGAAAATAAATGTATTTATTTTGAATCATAGAATATCAGGTTGGAAGAGATCTCAAGGATCATCTGGTCTGACCTTCTTGGCCAAGCATGACAGACAGTATGTCCCAGTACCCTGTCCAGCTGAATCTTTGAAGCCTCCAACTTTGGGAAACCCACCACTTCCCCACCGAGATTATTCCAATGGCTGATTGTTCTCATTGTGAAAAATTTTCCTCTAGTGTCCAACCAGAATTTCTTCAGAAGTAACTTTATCCTTCTGTTTATCTGTGTGACTCCTTGTAAAAAGGGAATCTTCACCTTCTTTGCAGCCATTCTTTAATACAGGAGAATGGTGATAAGGTATCTCCTAAGCCTTCTTTACTCAGTGCTGAACAAGGCCAGCTCTCTCAGCCTTACCTCACACTTCAGTCTGCCCAGTCTTCTGGTCATCTTTGTTACTCTTCTCTGGACCTTCTCCAGTCTGCCCACATGTTTTGTACAGCAAGTACCAAAACTGAACACAGTATTCACATGTGCCCTCACAAGTGCTGAGTAGAGTGGGATGATGGCTTCTTTATCTCTGCTGGTGATGCCCTTGTTGATGTTACCCAGCATCCTGTTGGCTTTGTTTGCCACAGCTGCATACCACTCACTCCTATTGAGCTTGTTGTCCAGTAATACCACTAATACACATAGGTGGAAAACGACAGGGCTGTGAAAGATCTCAAGTGTGGGTCAAAGGAATCATAGGATCATAGAACGGTTTGGGGGTTGAAAGGGACCATAAAGATCATCTAGTTTCAAGCCCCCCTGCAATGGGCAGGGACATCTTCTGCTAGACCAGGTTGTTCAAAGCCCCATCCAACCTGGCCTTGAGCACTGCCAGGGTTGGAACAAGCACAGGTTCTCTGGGAACCCCATGTCAATGCCTTACCACCCTCACAGTAAAGAATTTCTTCCTAATATTTAATCTAAATCTACCTTTTTCTAATCATAGCCATTTCCTTGTCCTATCCCTACATGCCCTTGTAAAAAGTCCCTTTCCAGATTTCTTTTAGGCCCCCTTTCTGTACTGGAAGGCTGCTCTAATGTCTCCCTGGAACTTTTTTTTGTCCAGGCTGAACAAACCGAACCCACTCTATTTTCATAGGAAAGACACTCCAAGCCCCTGATCATCTTTGTGGCCTCCTCTGGACTTGCTCCAACAGTTCTACATCCTTCTTATGTTAGGGGTTCAGATTTGAACACAGTACTGCAGGTGAAGTCTCAAGAGAGCAGAATAGATGGACAGGATTACCTCCCTTGACCTGATGGTCAAGCTTCTTTTGATGCAGCCCAGCACACAGTTGGCTTGTGGGCTGCAAACTCACACTGCCAGCTCATGGTGAGCTTCTCATCAATCAACACCCCCAAGTCCTTCTCCTCAGACCTGCTCTGTATTTGTGCTTGGGATTGCCCTGACCCATGTGCAGGACCTTGCACTTGGTCTTGTTGAACTTCATGTGGTTTTCATTGGTCCACCTCTCAAACCTGTCAAGGTCCCTCTGGATCTCATCTATTCCCTCCAGTGTGCTGACTGCACAGCACAGCACAGTGTCATCCGGAAACTTGCTGAGGGTGCATCAATCTCACTGTTCATGTCACTGACAAAGACGTTAAACAGTGAGAGTCCCAGTATGAACCTCTGAGGAACACCAGTTACAGAACCACAGAATCACAGAATCCTAAGGGTTGGAAGGGACCTCGGAAGATCATCTAGTCCAGCCCCCCTGCGAGAGCAGGGTAACCTAAATTACATCACACAGGAACTTGTCCGGGCAGGCCTTGAATATCTCCAACGTAGGAGACTCCACAACCCCCTCGGCAACCTCTTCCAGTGCTCTGTCACTCTCACAATAAGTTTCTCCTGATGTTCAAATGGAACCTCCTATGCTCCAGTTTACACCCATTGCCCCTTGTCCTGTCCCTGGACATCACTGTAAAGAACCTAGCTCCATCATCCTGACACTCACCCTTTACATATTTGTAAACATTGATGAGGTCACCCCTCAGTCTCCTCTTCTCCAAGCTAAAGAGACCCAGCTCCCTCAGCCTCTCCTCATATGGGAGATGTTCCACTCCCTTAATCATCTTTGTGGCTATGCGCTGGACTCTTTCAAGCAATTCAAGTTGTCACTGGTCTTCACTTGGACATTGAGCTGTTGACCACAACTCTCTGAATGCAACCATCCAGCAAATTCCTTGTCCACTGAGTGGTCCACCTGTCATACCATGCTTCTCCATTTTATAGATAAGTGTGTGTCATATGGGGAAGTGTCAAATGCCTTGTTGAAGTGCAGGTAGATGACATCAGTTGCTCTTCCCTTATCTACCAGTGCCACAGCCCATCATGGAACACGACCAAATTTATCAGGCATGATTTGCCCTGAGTGTTGACTGTCACCTATCACTCACCTATTGACTTAGCGTAACTTCTGGGAGGATCTGATCTATGACCGTGCCAGGCACTGAGGTGAGACTGACTGGTCTGTAGTTTCCTGCGTATTCCTTTTTTACCTTTTTATACATGTGGGGCTATATTTTCCCTTTTTCAGTCAGCAGGAATTTCACCAGACTGCCATGACTTCTCAAGTACAATAGGAAAGTAAAGAACCAGTTATGTTAAATCTCTCTCTAATCAGTAACAGAAAATAATTGTACTGAATGTAAAAGTTAACAATAAAGAAATAAGATGATGTGGTTTTGGTGAGTCCCATGAATCTGTGAGATCCAGAGATCAGAGAGACCAAGTATTTCAATTAACCAAGTGTTCAAATACACTCAAGTTCAGCCTGAGATACCATTAATATTTCTGGACTTAATGTACACAGAACTGGTACTCTTTAGGATAATTATAGAAGGCCTGGGCTTTGTAACTTGAATAAACTTTGCTTAACGGATACAAAGAACTGTAAGCAAAGACATGACCCAGCTGTGATATACAAGGAGGCCTAGAATAGACAGGAGGCTGAAGCTCTAAGACCTGTGCTCAGACAAAGTGGAAGTTGCTCTTCTGTCACCTCACGTGGTGTACACACCACATCTCATCCTGGGGCTAGCAGGAGTAGTCAGGCTGTGCACTCAGGGGCATCTGTGCCCAGGCAATGTCTGCAGCTGGAGGCACATATTGTCATTGCCCTGCTTGCAAGGTATTAACCCTGTCCATGATCTTAGCTCGCTCTCTTGACAAGTCTGTCTGTGCTGACTCTCACTGGATCCCTCAGTGTCCTTGGCTTAGTGATGAGCTAGTCTTGAGACATCAAGGACATTCATGTATGGTGCAGACAGCTGCAAGTCTGCTCTTGGGAAGGAAAGATTTATAGCTCGAACTCGGAATTACACTGATGCAGTCACATGGCATCTGGACTGCAGCTGCTAGGAATGTGAGGGACTGTTTACGGGACTGTAGATGTGTTCTGATTCTGCATGTGGAGATGATTTTATGGACTTTTTCCACAGAAAATATAAGGGTTAAAAATTCTCCAAAAGAAAGCAAGAGTAACAAATATCAGTTATCTATTTGCTTTGTTGGCTGCACTCCCAGAAGGCCAAAGAACTGCTATTTCTTCCACATCACCTGAAAAAAATTGAAGCATTGTAAATTAATTGCACTCAAAAAAGCTCCTGAGGTTTGGCAAGTTTCTCCATTTCATGTAAAATTCTGGGCTTCTGACTATTAGCACTGTCCTCTGACAAATTCAGGAAACTCTTGCTGTACATCACGTATATCTCTGGAGAGAGATAGACACACATGCACACAGAATAAATATTTCTGAAAGAATTAGCTAACAAAATCCTCATGGTGGAATTGGTCATTAGAAATAAGTTTTCTTTTCCATTTGAGTTATAAAATTGCTTTTACAATTCTGGGATTTAGAAACTATTTCATACTACTTACAGAAAAGTTACCTATAACCCATTATTTAGTTTTACCACTTAAAGAATACATTCATACAGCCCAAATGCTACATTATTTTTTAGTATATACTTAATTATTTTTTAATATGCACTTTAATACTATATTGCAGGTCTTTAGATAATTTCATCTTCAATTAATAGCATAATGGATTTATGATATGATTTTTATGGTGCATGTTCCCATAACAACCTCCTCAACTCGGATTCATTTTGCTCTGCTGTAATTGCCTACTTATAATAATGTGGCTTGGTACAATGTTTTTCCCCATCCAGTCCTTAAAAAGAAAAAATCTTTCACTTTGACTTTGTACGTTTGATTTTTTACAGCAACAATCATGATTTGCAAGTTACTTCAGTACATAGACTGATACAGAGCCTGTGTTGAGTATTGCATGCCTCTTGTTTCTCTGTATTATACTTCAATGATTTAAACTCATGAGATTATCTTCTAGAAATCTATTTTATTAAACACCATTCTGCAGCCATTAAAATAATTTAAAAAAATGTTTCTTTTGAACTAAACCTATCATTGACTAATATTTTTTTCTTTTAAATTAATAGACAAATATAATTAGGCTGTAACATGGACGTTACCTGCCAGCTTCTGTGTGTTTATGTGTTGCTTCGTATTTGCAGTTATTTTCATTCCTGTTATGCCTAAAACACTCTTATGCCTAAGCATCCTCTGAAAATGTACCCAATAACAATAATAGTATAATTCCTATATTATGGTTTGCACACAAATGCAGCTGACATATCAGCTTGCTATCCATTGAATCTGCTATTGCTTGATAACACACATGGGAAAATACATAATGTGATATACATACACACCACTGGCTTTGTCAGGAATACACACAAACATGAATAATTTGACTTTCCCATTAGTTACAGTGATTACATTGGGCTGGAATCAATTGCTTGGAAAGCAAAGGAAAATCATGAGGGATTCAGAGAACTGAACCTCTTTTTGAAAGATGGTCTAGTTCCTCCTTGGCCTGAACACACTGGTGGACCCCATCTACATCTCCATTTAATAAGCTTGAATACTTAGTATCATTAGACTGTATTTCTAATAGCATCATCATTTAGGCATTGATATTAAACTCACAGAGGTTTATCAATTTAAGTTAAATAAAGACAACTACACTGAAATATTCGTGGTTAACATCGTGGTGATTTATATAGATTTCAGACTTGCATATAATGAAATATGATCTTTTGAAAAATGGCATTTTTTAGGATCAAAGATAACATTTTTGTTTATTTTTAGGTACAATTAGGACAACAATAAAACTTAAGTTTTTCCAGCAAGGCAATGAAATGTGAGACTGATCCCACTACATTACTACTTACGTGCTCAGAAGTAGGCATTTACTAAAATGCATTCTTGAGTGATACCAGATATATTGCTTGGTTCTGTGTATGCAAAAATTATGCAATAGTTAATAATACAGAATATAGTGTCTAATGCAGAGGTGGCATGTGAAGCTTCCTATTTCCTAAAGTAAGAACCTTGAAATCACAGAAGGAAAGAAAGCATAGGAGAAATAGGAGAGCTACCTGGAATGGCACAGACTTGCAGAGTGGGACACAGCAAGAAAAAAAGTGACTGTTACTGTCTGAATATAAAATCCTGATGCTGCATTTGTATTTGCAGAGGATAACAGATTGTGTTAGAATAAAAGTTGAAACCAAGACCTCAGTTTAAAGTAAAATAAATGTAAAGTCCAGTACATTTAATTTTTATGGGCTTAGGGTTTGGCTCTATTTTCCAAGGGCAGACTTGTGTCCTAATTGTAGCTGTCTGGGGTATCTCTTGCATCAGCAGTAGCAGCAAAAGTTCCTGTTCCCTTACAGTGAGTTGCTCTGAGGATACAAGGGCTTTTCCACTTTGTAGTTCTGCTTGTTACAAGGTGAAGGGAGACAAAGTGTCAGAGGACTGGAAAGTGGAAATCCACCCACTGCCCAAATTCCTGCTCATGGGTCAGCTACAGTCATGGGCTTTTTACCAAGGAGACATGGCAATGACGGATGTGTGTAGGAAGATGATTTAAAGTACGAAACTGGCAGGCACTTTCAGGGAAAGGAGGCTGTATCAAGTAACCTAGAGACCCTGAGCTTGGTATAATCCTCTCCACATACAGTAGGGTCTATAGCACGTACAAAGCAGGTCTCCGACATCCATGCTGACTTTCCTGCATACTGCTTCCCCAGTATTTGAGCAGAGGCCTGAATGTCCCATACAGTAAAATTGCACTGAGAAAGGATGCTGAAGGGAGGGACGAGGTCTTTTTCCATATTACAGCTGTTCTTGTGATTTGTATTTGCCTCTTGAATGTCAGGGATTGGTAATTTTTTAAAGAGAAATCACTTTCTTTATCATGAGCTGCGTAATCGTAGGCTGGAAGGAAATCCTGCACTGTCATTGCAGTTGGTGTCAGTTTTGGTCTGGCTGCTGTCACCAGCACTGGTTTTCACATTAATTTCAGTGACTTGTGGATATGAATTCCATGTGCACACAGTTTGGGCAGAGTTTGTTTGTTTATTCTGTTTTGATGGCTTGTTTGTCTTGGGAGATTATTTTAGGGCAGGGCTGACATCCTCACCCTGTCCAAAGCAAAGGCAGACTGTAGCCTTGCTGCCACAGTGAAAGGATCCCATCTGAAACTTTCTCCCCTGTCAGAACAGGCAGCAAAGTTATAGCATGGGATCTGACAGGAGGAACTTCCTCAAGTTTCTGTTTCTATTTTTTTTTTTTTTGATTGAGCCAGATTCAAAATATGCACCTATTATTATGTATATTCAATGGAAAATTAATTTCACTGTTATGTGTTTAGGTTTCTGCAACTATACATATATTCTGAATTGTGACTTGGGAAAGTTGGGGCTGTTAGCCTGGGGAAGAGAAGGCTGCATGGAGACCTCATAGCAGCCTTCCAGTATCTGAAGGGGGCCTATAGGGATATTGGGGAGGGTCTCTTCATTAGGGACTGTAGTGACAGGACAAGGGGTAATGGGTTCAAACTTAAACAGGAGAGGTTTAGATTGGATATAAGGAAGAAATTCTTTCCTGTTAGGGTGGTGAGGCACTGGAATGGGTTGCCCAGGGACGTTGTTAATGCTCCATCCCTGGCAGTGTTCAAGGCCAGGTTTGATGAAGCCTTGGGTGGCATGGTTTAGTGTGAGGTGTTCCTGCTTATGGCAGGGGGTTTGGGACTAGATGATCTTCAGGTCCTTTCCAACCCTAACTATTCTATGATTCTATGATTCTTATTGAAAGACTCTGTATAAATACATCACCATCAACTACTCTAAGTGAAAGATCCCACTTTTTTATACAATGCTTTGAAGGTGCAAAACACTGAAGTGTTTTATGTCATCTTCTTGATGAGCATAATCCTATTTCAAACATAGCTGTTTGCTACACAAGGCTGTTACAACATCTAGCTTGATGGCAGCAGTTCTCCACATACTTGCAATTACAGAATTAGGAACTAGAATAAACCTTCCTGAGTGTTAGTAAGAAGGGAGTCCTTGGAAGGCCTCCTGAGGGAACTTTAGCCATGAGAATTAAGAGGGCTGCATGTTCAAATCAGTAGGCTCTGTTACTGTTTTCATACCAAAACTGGGGAGCTGAGGTGAAGATGATGATGCTTTGCTTCTTTGCTTTCTGTGTAGAGGAAATTCTTCCATGACTGTATAAGCTGTTATTAAACATTTACCTTCTCATTCAGTGTCCTTTTCAGATAAATGGTGTCTCTGTTCTCAGGAGCATGCACTTCTCTAGATCAGCCTGCAATACTACAGTAGTTTGACTCTATGTGCTCTTTAAGATAGACAGCTTGTATCTGTATATTTGAGAGCAAGAAGTTTTTTCAGGACTTTCAACAGCTCCAAGTATTTTGTTGTTGTTGTTATGAATCAGAAAATAAAATAAAACCACGCTTATTGGTTTACTCTGTCAATGAAACACTTTCTGTCCAACAATTCTATATGCTACACCAACACGATGTGCATCTTTAGTCTGACCATTTCTATTAGATGAATAATTTTTTAAGATCGTAAATTCTTTCTGCTTTGAAAAAAAAATTCTACTATAAGACATATTATTTTGGATTAGTATTACATAATTTAGTGGTTTATGTGTATGGTACCTAAGCTTTTTAGTGGAGCAAATTCACATGTTATGAGTTCCAAAGCCTGCCATCAAAAGGTCATAATTCTGCGCTATAGAGGTCAAGCCTTAATTAGCTTTACATCATCTTGATTTTTTAATTCCAATCTTGGAGCATGGTTGTATTGACTTCTGTCTTTCCATCTCACTGATTGCAGCTCCAGTCTTGGTATTTAAACAGACATGAAGAGCAACAGGGATTTGGAAGGCATTTAACACAGCCAGAAGGATATAGACATTTCTGGAAATGGATGCGAGTGAAGCATGAGGCTAGATTGTAAAACCCAGCTGACCCTGTTACCACTTACTGTCTCTTTCTTCCCCGTGCAGACAGACTGTAGTGGATTAATAGGAGCCAAGAACCACATTTTATGTATCACAATTTATTTTAGTTTGCAGATAGGATAAGACAAAAAGCATTTCAAACATAGACTGAGTTTTGGTTTAGACTTCCACCATTTTTTGGTATCTGAAGAGAGGAGCAGTGACTCTTTTACCTGCATTAAAAGATCATTTTCTAATACTGTACCGTACAGCATAACTTGGTGTCATGTCTGTC
Source organism: Agapornis roseicollis (assembly GCA_002631895.1). NCBI lineage: Eukaryota > Metazoa > Chordata > Aves > Psittaciformes > Psittacidae > Agapornis > Agapornis roseicollis. The sequence continues at coordinate 57,066 of NDXB01011917.1, forward strand.
CACTTTCACAGGACATTTTCTGATGCAGAGCACAGCCTAGTGAAATATAGGTCAAATACAGTATGCAATGTTGAGAAGCAAACTCCATACTTTATTGTTAACTCCTATTGTGCCCTGAGCAAGCAGAGCAGAAGGCAAATACAAACAACTTACTACATAACCTGAGATGGGGAAAGGAACTAGGGAAGAAGCAGAACAGCAGAGCAGGGTCTGTAAGCATCATCCTAGTTACATGAATGTTTAGTCTTTTAATTTTGAATGGAATTTTGTTTCGGTAACTTAATCTGGTCAGAGAGGTTTAGGTAGTGATTATAACAGAGGACTGAGAATCTAAAATTGACAATATTAGTTGCTTTGAAATACTGTTTTTCAATATGATGTTCTAAAAATTATCTAATACTGAAAGGCACGTAATTAAAAGCTACAAATATACATTATACCCTTTCTTTAGTTTTGTTTTCTTTCTTCATTGTTCACTTCTGTTGCCTGATAGAAATGAGCTGAATGTAGGTTTCTATTCATGAGGTGACTTAGAAACCTCTGTGTCTTGCAGTGCATTAGTCTTATTCATCAGGTACACCCAGTGCAACATGGTATCTTGAAACTCACAAGTCTCAGATAATGTTTGTTTTCTTGAAGAGTCCCATTTCTTAAATCAAGGCACATTCTCACTGTGATTTGTTTTCATTTATTTACAGGTTGAAATGCAAGCATCCACATTTAATACTCTATTTGCATCTTTGTTGTCCTGGTCACTAAAGACACTGCATAGCCATCATGGTAACAAGGAAGATGATTGCTTTTTTCATATCTCTTGTCAGACTTGTGCACATCTTGGTTAGAGTCAGAAGGGTCCTTTGCAGATGATACAGCTGAACAGCCACACAGCATTAACCAGCTGCATGTTAAAATGGAGTTCAGCATAGAATGAACTTCCAAAAGAACAATATTAGAATGGAAGAAAGCCATAAATGATTTAAACTGATGACACAACAAAGGAGAGACACTGTGGGTTTCCTATGACAGCTCATGCATTGTCTCTTCCTCAGACTCATGGTGTCTTGTAAATCTTTGCAGGTGTTTTTTTTTTTTTTTTTTTTAAAGCATGGGAAAGGATACGAAGGACCGAACTTCTGTGAACAAAATGATGTGTTAAGAGTAGGATTTTCTGTTGGTTTTTAAAGTTACTGAGAAGCTGTGATTTTCACTGGTTCGTGTCCTCAGGAATAACTTAGTAATGTGTTAAGATCAATGTCAGTTATCTCCATGGGAAGGAAAGGAATCTCACCCAAATCACCATTTTTCTTGACTCTTCAGAAACAAAAGCAAAACAACTGAATTGAAGAAAAACTGCTGTCAATGGTGCTCCTCTTTTTTCCTCAAGACAATAGCTTATGAAATGAGAACTCTTTGGGCAGTAGAATTATTGCTCATTGCCAAAAGTGAAATAGGGAATGGAAGATGGGGAAAACCCCAGCTGCCACAAAACTTGTGGAGTGATATGAGTAAACCATGAATATACAGCTCGATCAAATTTTGGGCTCCACCTTTATGTTTCCTCCCAAAACATGAATGTAATTTACAACCCTCCACATACGAGTCTTAACTTCTTTTTTGGATGCTAAAGATTCCACCATTGACATAGCTGTTGCTTCTGCCAGTTTAGTACACTATGTGCTGAAGTTAGACCAAAAGCTGTAGAAGTGTAAAATTCAAGGGCTTTCCCTTACCAGTGGCTTCAGTGCCAGAGCTTCTATCTTAGTACATCTATCTTGTCTAGTTCACAACTTAGACCTCTGGTGTGGGACAACCCTAGTTTGGTCTGGAGAGCATAACCAAGCAGATAAATGCAGACAGCATTTGGAAGATGAATCCACAATGATACAGTTAGCTAATTGGAGTAAAGATTTCAGTGCAAGAGGAAGTCACCAGTCTTAGTTGTAGTGCAAGTGATTACGACATAAGGAAGTATTAGTGCCTCAAGTGGATCTTAACAACAGAAAATCAAAGATGCCCTGGGAGGTCTGGAGCTTGAATATGGCCTGACATAGTATTTCTGGGATTTTTCCCACTCAGGCTCAGACCCAGTTTAGAGGAAACAAAACAGAACTGAAGCAATCACTATTAGTAAATATAAGGTCTGATCCTGGTGTTTTATACTTCTATAATTAGTTCTCTTTCAAATACAAGAAAATTGCTCCAGCTGCATTATGCTTCCTGTTGATGCTGATTGGTTTGATTCTGATTTCAAGAGGATTTTTGTCAGTAGTCAAATGTAATTTAATGAAGTGCTGCCACTGCAATGCTAGTATTGCATTTGTACTCCATAGATACCACAGAGTTCAGCATTGTGCAGAAATAATTTGCACTTAAACAACCAGAGCAGGGAAAGGTGCCTTTCCTGTTCATATGGCACAGACTGTCAGGCTACTGACATGATTACAGGCACTGCAGGTGCCTTAAAACCACTTTGCATTGGCAAGGAATTCTCTTTCATTATACTGGAACATTTTTGAAAGCAAAGATATGCCTAGTTAAAAAATATTGTTGGTGTTTTTTTTAATCTATTTATATAATCTACTGTTTAATAACTGTTTGCCATTAAGGAAATATATTTAGCTTTCAAGTAGGTGCCAAAAAAAATTTACAATATTTAATTTTCTCAGAAAATTAGTGCTCATGGGATGCTTTTTTTTTTTTTTTTTTTTTTTTTTTTTTTTTTTTTTTTTTTTTTTTTTTTTTTTTTTTTTTTTTTTT
>NDXB01011919.1:0-46040 GCA_002631895.1 Agapornis roseicollis
TTCGTATGGGAGATGCTCCAGTCTCCTGATCATCCTCATGGCCCTCCTCTGGACTTGTTCCAAAAGTTCCATGTCTTTTTCATGTTGAGGACACCAGAACTGCATACAATACTCCAGGTAAGGTCCCACGAGAGCAGAGTAGAGGGGCAGGATCACCTCCTTTGACCTGCTGGTCACNAAGTTCCATGTCTTTTTTATGTTGAGGACACCAGAACTGCATACAATACTCCAGGTAAGGTCCCACGAGAGCAGAGTAGAGGGGCAGGATCACCTCCTTCGACCTGCTGGTCACGATCCTTTTGATGCAGCCCAGGATATGGTTGGCTTTCTGGGCTGCAAGCACACACTGAAGCCAGCTCATGTTCATGTTCTCATTGACCACCACTCCCAAGTCCTTCTCCGCAGGGCTGCTCTGAATCTCCTCTTTGCCCAACCTGTAGCTGTGCCTGGGATTGCCCTGACCCAGGTGTAGGACCTTGCACTTGTCACTTGGCATCAGCCCACCTCACAATAATGTCAAGGTCCCTCTGGATGGCATTCCTTCCCTCCAGTGTATCCACCCAACCACACAGCTTGGTGTCATCGGCAAACTTGCTGAGGGCACACTCAATACCACTGTCCATGGCAGCCACAAAGATGTTGAACAAGACCGNCAACCACACAGCTTGGTGTCATTGGCAAACTTGCTGAGGGCACACTCAATCCCACTGTCCATGGCAGCAACAAAGATGTTGAACAAGAGCGGTCCCAACACTGATCCCTGAGGGACACCACTCGTCACTGGCTTCCAGCCGGACACTGAGCCATTGACCACAACTCTTTGCATGCAGCCATCCAGCCAGCTCTTTATCCACCGAGTGCCCCACCTATCAAATTGATGTCTCTCCAATTTAGAGACAAGGATGTTGTGTGGGACAGCATCGAACGCTTTGCACAAGTCCAGGTAGATGACGTCAACTGCTCTACCCCTGTCCATCAGTTCTGTAGCCCCATCGTAGAAGGCCACCAAATTGGTCAGGTAGAGGGCAGACAGGGAATCCTCTGTATCATGTGTCCTGTGCCTGTTAGGTCCATCTCAGGGAAGGTAGGGTGCAATTCCATAGTCTCTCTCTCTCTCCCAACTAACAGCACTAATGAAACTGGACCTTCACATCCTCAGAATGATGTCCTTGGCTGGAAAGCCACCAACGTAGTCCAATCCAGCCCCTTCCTGGGCAAGTTAGGGATAGCGCTGCTCACACCAGCTGTATTTTGGCTGAACAAGATCTCACTTGTACACAAATGGCAGTCTGATTTAAGTCATTTAGACCAAGGACCTACAGGAGAGGTGCTCACAGACAAGGCCATGGGCTTACACTGTCACTGTACTAATCAGAGGTGACAAAGACATCACACTTAGTTACAGATCACAGGACAAACTGAGAAGCCATGCTGGAAATCAAGGAAAATATTTGCATTAGCACATTGTATTTTCCGAAAGATGAAGGCATGGGAGCAACATTCAGGCAAGAGACTGTGAAGAAGAAAGGTGACCTGTGATAGAAAACCTAATTCTGCGCATCTTACAGCCCCGAGGGCTCAGGTCTGAACTTTACAGCTCCATCCTGCCTGTCTTGGACACTCAGCAACTACACAGTGCACAGCCCCAGTGCTTACTGGTGCATTTCTCAGAAAAGACAGGAGAGTTTCTATTTTTGACCTCCCAGTACTCATAAAACTCACTGACTTTGTGAACAATTGACTTGCTTGAAGTTCAGCTAAGCAATTCAAAGAGCTCAATACTCATTTGGATTTAAATAAGGAGCTTCAAGATTTTAAACCAGCACCTCTAGAGGATGTGCATGCAAAAGATAAGGTTATTCATCCCTGAAGACTTCTAAGCCTTAAATGATTTCTACCAGGAACTGGAAGAAATGACATTTCCTTTCCAACTTGTGTATTCTCAGGAGCCCCAGGGATGAGATGTTCCTGAGATGAGGAGTGGGACTCATCTACAAAGCAGGGCAAAATTTACATATATCATTCTTGAGTATTCATTAAGATATGAAGGGGAAAGGAGCATTGTGTTATCATTCAAACAGCACTTTCCACCTGGGTCATGATGCAGATGATGCAGTCTTTCACAGAGTTGTGCCAGATTGAGCTTTTGTCCCCAGATGAGAGGTGAAATGTGTTGGGACTTAACCTGGGGAGCCAACCCCTCTCTCAGAGGATCCTTGTCCCCATCCCTCTATCCTGCTCTGTCCACCTGATGCTTGTCTGGGATGCACAACCCTCATTTAGGAGAATCATGAGCAATCCTTATGGGTGGGAGCAGCTTGCTTGCTCTCTTGTCCATTTGGCCTACTCGTTTCTTGATGCGAAAACCAGTAAGCTTACTTACTTACTTTCCCAACCAGGCTCCTTGAAACAGCCACCTCATACCCATTCTGTGCAGCCACTGCTCAAAACACACGTTCCCTGGGCCACTAACCTGCTCATTTCGAAGAGGAACCGGTCAGCCTTGGCCATGCGGTCCAGTTCATGCTTATGCTCTTCCAGCAGGTCAACATCACCCTTTTCAGGAACAAACTTCAGGAGCTAAACAAGGGAAAGCACACTGGTGCACAAGAGGTCCGGGCAGAAATTTTCAGGAGCAAAATGTTAATTTATATGCTTGAATTTACTACCTTTTCAGCATGTATAGACAGAGAACCCAAGGCACTGCTGAAATAAGTGGTTTTGCTGCCCCTTTGACTTTCCTCCCACTACTCCATCACATTAGTGTCTCTTGCTTCTGCCCTGCCATCACTCTGGTTTTACAACAGATATACTATATCTGTTCCAAGGAGGTTTCAACATCAGCTCTGCCAGAGGACTTGGATTTGCTGCAATTCTACCTATTTGCAGATGAAAATTTTGTGCAATGAAATCTTCCTACTTCCCTGCTAAAAGTGCAATTATCAGCTCAGCTTTAAGGACCGGTGCATAATATGCTTCCAAAGGGATTCAGAGGGGATGAACAATGGGATTCGCTTTTTAAGGACTGCACAAATGCTGAACAAGCTTTCAAAAATTATCCCCACTGAGCACAGACTTCAAGCTGCAGCCACAAAATGGGCAACTGGCCCAGTCCTGGGGTCCCAGGACAGATCCAGGGTACAGGCATGGCACATGGGAAGCCATGCTGCTCCCAGTGCCAATGCTACAAACAAACTGCTTTTCTGCTGCTCCAGTCCTCTTGGGTGTTTTTATAACATGAAGCTGTTAAATAATCTGGGGCCCTGACAGACTTAGTAAAGCTGTGGTCTGGTCCCAAGAGCCTTGCACAGTGTGGTCTTAACATGAAGTAACTATGGAGGAGCACAAGACACACTGCCCACCTGCTCCAGCATGTCTTTTGGGAGGTCCTCCTGCTCATCCATTGTCAAAATTGCTCGTTTGATCTCCTCATTCGAGAGTTTCAGCCTGGGAGATGGAGGGGAAGGAGAATTATTCCCAGAACAGCAATTGGGCAACATTCAGGAGCATTTCATTACACACCCATGCAACATGAACAGCTTAATTCCCAGCCAGGAGGAGAACACAGTAACACTATACAGTGTCTTATGAAGAAGAACATGTGAGAAACGTGGTAGGACTGTGCAAGGCACAGCACAGAACTGCCCTGGCCACACTGCAAACGGGGGGGGTGTGTCAAATGCCACTGGCCAATTCCCTCTCCCCACACCACAGCTGCCATCCCCTGTTTTATACTGTCTTGTAAGTATTGTAAGTAGCATATTATCACATATTAAAAATACATAACTTATATGTAACTCTTGCCCAACAATGCTGCTCCTGCAGTACCAGCATCCCCAAAGGCCACAGGGCCAGCAAAGGTCACGCTCCCTGTCAGCAGTGCAGCACAGCCTGGGCTCAGGAGAGCAGCTCAGTGCTGCCCCTCAACCCACTGCCACAACCCCTAAAGAAAATATGGCAATTTCTGATGCTTTTCTTGGATTTGAACATTGCTTCTTCCATCCCTCACCGCCACCTTTGATTGGAGTCTCCCTCTAGGAAAACAGGGAAAGAAATCCAAAATCTGGGGAAGCAGATCTCAGCATCTCAGGAAGCCCTCCATATTATTGATTTATTTTTGAGGGGTGGGGATTCAATGTGCTTGGAAGTGTTAACAGGCTAGAAACCAGCCTCCCCTCTATCTTGTTCCTCCTCTACTTGATGTAACAGGAATTGGAGATGTAGCCTCAAATTTGAGGTTTCTAAAACCACAGACCACTGTATCCCAGCAAGCAACACCAGTCTGGTCTTCCCTGGCAGTGGTTTATTTGACAGCTGCCTGAACCAAGCTGAGGCAATAGATAGATAGAAAGATGCCCTTGGCAATTCCTGAGCTAGAAAAGCAGTTAATTACAGTTTAATATGTCTACAGCACTCCCTGTGACTGCTCCCTGCAAAGACTTTGATTGTAAAACCACACATATTTTAATTCACATTTTATGAATGCATCGCGGTTCATAAAATAATCTAAATGTAAAAGAGGGAAAGCCCAGAAACTGCTGCCAACATCCTATTCCTTGCCCAGCTTGCAGTGATGGTTAAAGCCATTGCAACAGATACAGCTTAAGAACAAAATCCCCTGTACTTGCAGGCAGGGAAGAGTTGCACAGTTGAGAAGACCTGTCTGTGGGCTTTGAGGAAACTGATGGCCCCAGTCTTGGCAATCAGTGCTGTCAAGAGATGCTGAAACACTGGATGTGGCTCAAAGGAATGAGCTGAAACCAGAAACACACCCTACAGTGGGATGTGAGACCTTGGAAGTCAACCTGATCAGCAGATCAAAAAGAAGACTGGGGGATGATTTGATCACCAAGTAATTAAACAAGGGAGGTATTTTTCACCCTGGCTTCTTTTCAGGGATTAGACTGAGACCACCAAGCTAGCTTTTGGAAGATGAAGCTAAGGCAGGAAGGGTGCTGGTCTTTAAAAGCAGGATAGCCAGGGCTTGGTTTGTTTTGAAATCTTTTGCTCAAGACTGGAAGTGAAGGATTAGCTCTATCAAGGCAGGTGGATCTCACAGACCTGGCAAGTACATATTTGCTCTTTGTGAGTCCACGTTTCTCATCCTGTATCTGGGTCCTCTCTCACCTCCTGCTTGAGGAAGATCCCAAGAGATGGTTTTCAAAATGAGGAGTTAAAATTTCACCTCAGGCAGGAAGCTCACAGTGTGCTGAGCAGCAGCCAGGACAACCGCTATGGACGCTGTACAAGGAGCAAAACCAGGATCTGTGGAAAACGTCCCCTCTGCTGCTTGCTGTGATGACAGCCTACCAGTCCTGTACAAAGGCAGTGCCCAAGGATGGACATGACCTGCTGTGGGATATGAAACTGCGGGAGGAACTGGAGAAGAGAAGGCTGCGTGGAGACCTCATAGCAGCCTTCCAGTATCTGAAGGGGGCCTACAGGGATGCTGGGGAGGGACTCTTCATTAGGGACTGTAGTGACAGGACAAGGGGTAATGGGTTCAAACTTAAATAGGAGAGGTTTAGATTGGATATATACTGTTAGGGTGGTGAGGCACTGGAATGGGTTGCCCAAGGAAGTTGTAAGTGCTCCATCCCTGGCAGTGTTCAAGGCCAGGTTGGACGAAGCCTTGGGTGGCAGGGTTTAGTGTGAGGTGTCCCTGCTTATCTCAGGGGGGTTGGAACTAGATGATCTTAAGGTCCTTTCCAACCCTAACTATTCCATGATTCTATGATAAGTAGTGACACGAGAGCACAGACTGCCAATAAATGTCACCCTGGTTGCCACCCCAGTGAAAAGCAGACACTGCCTGTGTTTGGACATTTTGGGAGATCCCTAGGAGGCACAGATGCTCTTGGGAGAAGGGGGTGGGTGGGCAGCTACCCCTCATCCAAAGCGAACACCTAAAGCACATGTTTTACTGTGACAGTCTTCAGAAAGCTGGTGAAAGACAAGGGTGACTTTTGTAAGCCCCGCTCATTAAAAGTAAAGTCAGCAATAAAACGTATTTCAGAAGAGAGGCTGAAAAAACTTTTCCCAGGAATCATTACAACCCCGTGCCAAGAACAAGAGCCTGCCCCTGCATCCACAGAGAGCAAGCGCAGGGCGCCAGAAGAAAACAGCTTCTCAGACAATTTGATGGGAAAGGGGCCAGTGAAAGCTAGAAGCTTATCTATAACCGCAATAATTATCACTGTTGGCAGCAGCTGTTGAACGTGAGCTGTCTGAGAGGAACGGGGTCACAGGACTTGCTGTCACAGGGATTTAAAGCCAGCAGCCCGCTGATGCAACGTGACAGCTCGCCAGCCTGACAAGCGCAAGGCTATTTTGCGTGGCTTTTGTAGAATCCCACAGAGGACGTAATAAGTGTGAAGGGGAAAAACAGATTCCGCCGGGAAAGGGACGCGCCCTCGTGAAAAGCCACATTCATTTGAGAAGAATGCTTCATGCCGCCTTGCCAGAGACAGGAATCAAACAAGCTGCTCACCGCCAGCACAGGCAGAAAGGCTTGGTTTGCATCTTGCAGGACTCAACACTTTAAACAGAGGCATGTACTCAGGAAGTGAAATCAAGGAGATGGTGGGTTCATAGAGGAAGACCCGATAATGAGCTGACATTGCCAGAGCGTTCTCCAGAAACAGGAAGAAAACAGAAAGTGTTAAAAATACTCCTGTGCTGCATTACAAGCTAGAGGAAAATCCAGTGATCTCACTGTGCAGTAATTTCTCTCAAAGCAAGGGAAACGGGCAAAAAAATAAATCTACAGAGAGAGATAAAGTATTTTGTTGGCCGTAATCTTTCTGTGCTGCAAGCCAGACAATGCCTGGTGAGCTTACAAATGTCTGGGCTAAATCAGGAGCCGAGCTTGCAGATCCTTTTGCATGTGAAAGTCTGCTCATCCCCACGGTGGCTATGAGACAGAGGCTGGGGAGCAGCAGCCCAGCTGCAGCAAGCTCCTCTGCGAAACTAGTTCCTCAGCAACACTGGGACCAGGGACTCGCTGCTCTGCCCAGCTTAGGGATGGGCAGCTGGGCAGGCAGAGATGAAAGGTTTGCCCAAGGGCACATGCAGTCTGCTGAAGAAGCAGGGACTGGACCTGAGCCCACCAGCAGGATGCATCAGCTTCATTCTCATACTGCCCTTTCCTTTAGATGCTTAGCATCAGGAGTAAATCACCCAAAGGGATTCTAGTGACAAGCTGGATGGTGGTCCCTTGCAGAAGTGGAGGAAGGAGTAGATTCAGCTGCTGCTGCAGTGATAGAGAAATGCTCTGCCTAGCTGTCTCCTTTTCCCACTCATCCCCAGGAGCAATATGGGATGAACCCCAGAAGCACCCCCAAAGTAGCTCACACAAGCAGCTGCTTCCCCAGAGCCACTTGTCTGCACAGGGCTCCTTTGCTATGGGAGATGCCTGGGAAAAGCTGTATGAGAGTCGTGGGGACTATCCTGCAGGGCAGGTCTGATGCTGCCTCTCCCCTTTGAAATGACACAAAGGGGAGGGCAGACAGGCAGTAGCCTCTGTCATGCCCTTTTTGTAGGACTGACTCATTTCCAGCCATTGCGTTCTTGGAAGAGAAAGGTTTGCTAGTGAGATGAAATGAAGACCTTTACCCAGTAATGCACACAACACGACTTTGAAGTTAGGTGCTGGTATAGCTCCCCTTCCCACCAAAGGGGCTATTTGTGCACTTAGCTTCAATTAGACACTTAAACTTCTGGCTGAATTACACCTAAACCCAGTCGGGCTATGCTCAGCCTAAGTATGGCAGGGAGCAGCCCAGCCAGTGCCCTGAATCCCATGGCTTTACTTGCCAATAGCTGGCTGCCTCAGACATAACTCATTTGCCTGCTGCTTTAAACCCTGCTTTCATCATCATGCTTTTTATTTGGACTGCTAGGAACTATGAAAATCTCCAGAAGGAACCCAGAACAGAGACAGCCACAAACATGGCAATTTTACCACCAAACACTGTGGCACATGGCTTGCTGCACTTATCGCTCCTGCTGCCCAGGGTGTGCACAACCACCTCTGGGAGAGCTTGGAGAAGCACCAGGGACTGAGAGTTACCTATCCAGAGGCATTTTATTTTCAGACATCAGCCTCTACACGTTTTCTAGTGAAGAAAACCAGCCAGGCTGCCCAGGCAAGGCACCAGCTTGTGCCAACCCATGGTCTGGGAAAACACAGCATTTCAGAGCTGTGGCTGCACGCCCAACCTGCCAGTGATGGTGTTCCATCCTGGCTGGTCCTGGGTGGCACAAAGGTTTCTGTGCTTCCAGGAAGCAAAGTATTTCTGAATGGAGCTATATTTTACTGCTGTTGGGATGATTTTTTTCCTTCTTTCTGAGTCAGGAACAAGTGGCATTTTCTGCTATTGTTTGGGTTCTGTTGTTTTGTTTTCAAGCAGCTGTGCCGATGGTTCATCCTTTCAGACCACTGCAGTCTAGCTTCTCCTTTCTCAGGAGTCAGTCTTATTGGAGCAGTTATCTTGTCAAAAAAGGTTCCTTTTATCCCCTTGGCTGCAATATGGGGATTGGAATAAATTGCTGCTAGCAGTGCTGAGCTCGCCTGGCGAGGGACACGTGGGAGGCTGTACACCAGCAGGGCTGGGCAGTTGCAAAAGGGGGACATCCAGTATCCAGATGTGGTACAGGACACCTGTGTGGGCAGCCAGGCCCTGGGTGAGTTATGCTGATGCTCCCTACACTCTCCTGATACCCAGTGCTTTTGTCAAGCTAACAGAGACCCTCTTCAACCAGCATCAAAGAGCAAACAAAACCCAGGCTGAGGAAGATAAAAGGTGAAATCAACCCTCCTCCTGGCCCTTGCAAAGGCTCACCAGGTACCCCAGCCCCCCTGGGCCTTTCTAGGGAGAGCGAATTGCCAGGTTTCCAGTTAATTGCATTTCCCTCCCATGCCATCTCACACCACGCATGGTGTAAAGCTATAGCTGGGTTCAGGTGTCACTGGCTCTCCTCCTGTGCTGGCTCCTGTCATTAAACCCCTCCTCAGGGATAAACAGCACCCCCCAGCCCAAGGCAGGGTAGTAAGCATTCCCCCACTTCCCGAAGGGTGAGAAGGCATTAACCGTACCTGGAGAGGAGGATATTGCAATTCTGAGCTCTCCGGCCATCTATGACTGAAAGCTCCTTGACTTTATGCCGGGAGCTCAAAGTGTCATCGATAGCATCTTCCTTCTACAACAAATAAGGGGGGAAAAAAGAAAAAGAAAGAAACACCTGGAGAAAAGCCGTGGAGAAGCAAAGACATTTAGTACTCTCAGCACATAGCAGCATGATACACAGCCGGCCCCCATTAATCAGGAGTGTCACCATGGGTTACGGGTAAAACCCATCGCCTGTAACTGAAACACAGTAAGTCATTTCATAAACCAGAGCTGGCTTTGAAGCCACTGGTTAGAAATGTAAATATTTTCTCAGACAGGGAAGATTTAAATATCTGCAAACACACAGGCACTGCTGCATAAATAAAGACAGACTTTCTTAGCATACATATTTGTGATACTTCATTAAACCCTTGCATGAAATATTTCATTACAGGCTGCTGCACACACTCAGCATCATTCTCATCCTCCACCTCTGCTCCAAACATCTGCAATCGCCCTTCATGCATCAGTCCTCTCAAACAAGCTAACCAGTGCAAGCTACCAGACTTGCAAATGGAACCTGCAGCATTTGCTGCTCTTTGAGTGAAATTCTCCCCAAATAAGGGATTCAAAAGCTGGAATTGGTGTGGCATAAGCATCCACATCTCCTAAGCAGTTTAAATATGTTTCCTTCAAACCAGTAACAATACATCAATTGTTGTATGTGGGTGAATGGACAGATCTACATAACACCAGTTTTGCAGGGTTGCCCGAAGGGTTCATACTGTCCCCAGTTTTAATTTACCATATCACATGTTTCAACAAGGTTAATCAATTAACAGACAGCTATTTAATCCTTCTGGATGGAACGTAATCAGGAGCTGCAAGGTCCCACATGCTACAGATCCACACTACATGTCTCTAAGCATAACAGATAGGGCATGCAGCCACTGCACAGGTTGACAGCGAGCACAAAAGTTTCCATTTTTTACTCTTTTTCTTGTTTGAACGAAAACTAAACCAAAACAAACAAAAAACAACAACCCCTCTAGGAGAAGCAGGAAGCGGCTGGGACAAGTAGCACAGAGCAAAGGCAGTGGCAGGTGAGCCCCAAGTCACCTACCACCAGATGCCCCTCTTGTGTGCCTTGCCTGCTCTGTGATGAAACAGAGCTTCAACCATAGGTATGACCTATTTCCATCTTTTAAATAGCGAAAATGCCCAGGGGTAAGAGCTTCTCTTTGTTAAGCTGCATCTGAAAAGTCAAGCCCTGGACTCAGACATTGCCTTTGATATCAGTCCAGAGAGCAGAGAGGGAAGTCTCTTACCAGCCTCCCCAGCATCAACTTTCAAGCTGCTACTCCTGGTCATCTTTGTACCTTTCTGATTTAATCCCCACTTTGCAGCATGTTAACCCCCCCCCAGCAGCACACATATTCCCCACATGCCCAGCCCCATGCTCTCCCTGCCCTCACCACTCATGGGTGCCAAGCTCCTGAGGATGCTTGCTTACCTGTCTGGAGTTACCATTCACAAAGAAGTCCTACAGCCAAAGCAGAAGCATGGAAAAAGGCAGTAAAAACACATGCAGTTCAGTGATCTCAGCAAAACCAAAAGGAACTGAATCACAGACAAGGGGAAGGTGCAACATAGGGGGCTTGGCAGCATGGGGAGGCACTCAGGGTCTACCAGCACCAAGACAGGAGAGATGTACATGAAAATGTGATGAGGATTAAAAGACGTACAGAAGGGGAGGGCTGATGGGAGAGGGAGAGGTGGCTCCCTGAATAGATCAGGCCAAGGTACTGGTGTGCAAGGAGTTGAGGAGGGGACATGGGATGAGATGGGAAGATGCAGGTGAAGCCCTGCAGCCATTCTGTGCAAGAGCCAGTGAGCGCTGGCCCAAAGGGACAGCACTGCTCAGCACGCTGTGCTGGGGGAGGAAATTGCTGGATTTTGCAGATCTGGAGGACAGAAATGCCAATGTGGCTGCCAGGAAAAACAGGGCTTTCAAGTGGAAATTACAAGAGGTTCATCCCAGAGCAAATGTGGCCGCAGCAAAACTTTACCATTTGCCATGGCAACAAGTTTCCCCTTGACTTCTCCTCTGACAGGGACAACCACCCTTCTCCAGGGCTTGGCAGCCTGGCCAAATGCCACCCTGATGCCCTGCTGACACCACACTTTTCCGAAGACCTGGTTCTCCTGCTGGGCTCCCCCCTTAGACTGGAAGCATGTGCAGCAAAGCCAGCGACACACACACATGCGTGCACACACAATGGTTTTCCTTCCTTATTCCATGGGCTGCAACTCTTTTTATGTGTGTATTTGGCTCAAGAGACCACCCAGCACCTCCGTGATGGGGAGGGAGGTTTCAAAGTTGCAAAAATGGTTCCTTTTATTGTTTTTAACAGAAGGTAGGCAATGACCAGAGGTGGTAAGTGGGTCCAAACACACTTGGTTTACAAGAATGTTTCCCTCCAGCCCTCAAACCAGCTTTATCTTCGCACCTTGCCCTAGCACAAACCAGTGATCCAGCCTCTGCTGCAGGATGGTGTTGTAAGGAGTGGAGTAAGCTTTAAATCTGCTGTCACATTTCCTAAAAGCATTCCCCACCCCTGTTGTCCCTGGCCCCGGTGCAGGTCAATCTTGCTTGCACAGAGGAGCTCAAGGCTTTTCTCCTTTCATCCTTTTTTGGGAGATGAATTCTTTCCCAGCTCACTGCTAAGCCCCTGCTTCATCAACACATATGTTTTCCACTTGGCTCTGGCTCTTTTACATCACTGCCCTGGCTGTGTCACTGCCACTTATCAGCATTGTTCCCAGCCTCTTCCCCCTTTTCAGGCTCTCAAAACATCTCTGACAGAGGTGCAGACTCCTGTGTAGCACACATAAACCCTGACAGCCCTAGACTTGATTTTTTCCATCATCACATACACATCCTTAAGCAGCTAACCCCAGTCCTACTGGGTCCTCACACCACAGCCTGAAACTCAGACCTCCTGTTGTTTATGTTGTTATATCTAGCAAGATTGGTAAATGTTGGCATTATGTACATCTGTGGGGCTGAGCTCTTCTCTTGGGACTACCACATCTGCAGAGCCTCAGCAGGCAGGATGGAGAGGATACAGGCTCTCCTGACAGCTCAGGACAAGTACCAGTGCTTTGTCCAGCATGGGGCAGGGATGCTCCCAGACTGAGCCTCAGGAAGCCCTGAGGGCTCCTGTTCTCCATATGTGGAAAGGGCCTTTCCTGAGAGCTCCAGAGCTCACTTCATAGCTTGTGTTTATACCCCAGCCTGTGGCATGGGAGAAGCATTCAAAGAGATACTTAAAATTAAGTGCATCATTAAGTCTTATGCCTGTGCACTACTTAGGGATTCCCAGGCACTGTGGCAATAAAACCTGCCAAATCCCATCAACAGCAGCTCTGTAAGAGCCACTGATGCGGTGCTCAGAGAGCTCTCTGCACCACCCATGGCTCTACTTGCTGCCCTCAAACACTGCTGGGGTACTGGCCACAGTGATGTACCTCTCAGCCATGCAGTTTCAGAGCCCTGGTTTGCTCAGGGCATGGACAATGCCTTAGGTCCTGTGGATATTACGTCTCAAGACAAGTGAGAGGTGCAATCACTGTGCAAGTGATTTTTGGCCACGCACTCAAGACAGGGAGCAGGGAGGAGAAATTCCTGCTCCTCCCCTGCTTATTCTGGACAGACACCAGCTTTCACTAGAGCTCCAAAACGCTGCAAGTTAATAAGGCATTAGCTCATTGTCCTTCCCTGAAAGGACAGGCTATTCACATGGAGCTCCTCCAGCCCCCCAGTAAGTGCAAAGTGCCCCACTGGTGTGCATGTGCTATCTTAATGGACACATCTAACCCCGCATGCTGGTGTTTGCATGGCAACTGAACGCACAGCCATGCTGCTGGCAACACCAGGGCATACAGCCAGGTACCCTCTACCCATGCTGGGACTGCAAGTGGGGGCACACTGGGGACCCACAGAGGAGCAATCCCATGCCCTCAGCTCCACGGGGAAGCACCCCATCACTTGACTCACACAAAACTGCTACCTGTGAGCAGCTAGCCTGGGTGAGCCAAAAGGAACTTGTGCATCGTACTCCAAAGGGTGGCTTCAGCCCTGGCGGCATCTCATAGGTGGGATTTTACTTCCTCTTTCCCAATTTCCCTTCCAGATGTTCTCGCAGCATCTTCTGCCAGTCCCACACCAGTCCCTGCCTCCCTTGTTCAACTTCTCTTCAGGCCTAACCCCACTGGGGCCAAAAGCCTGCATCACAGCTTTCCTGGCAGCATCCCCCCCAACATCTTCCCCTTCTTGCTGGCCCAAACCTCACCAGCCATTCCACCCAGCAGGACCTCAGCCAAGCCACATTACTTTTGAATTCCTGCCTGGCAATAATCCACAGCACACCAGGTGATTCAGAACTCGGCAGGCAAGCCAGAGGGCAATCCATCCTGCTGACACACCACGTTTCTATTCTTGCTCCCCTTCTGTTTCCATTTCTTGTCTTCAGACATGCCCTTCAGTAGGTATGAGTCAAGCTCCAAAAACGCGGGAGGAAAGATCCAGCACCATGGTCACCTATTCCCAAAACACACCAGGGCAGCATGTACTTCTGGTGGGTCACTCCTGATATCTGCCCTGCTGTAATCCATCCTGATCTTTCCCTCAATTAGCCTGTGGAAGAGATTAAACTCTCACGTTGCCTAAGGAGCTTATACGTCGGGTCCATTGCTTCCCAGCACTGTCCCTCTGCCCGAGCCTGGCAAGAGCAGGACAAGCTGTTCTCTCCTCCCAGCAATGCAGCCAGACATTCAGCAGGTGAACATGTTTTTTTCAGCCTTACTCTTTGCTTTTTCTCCTGCCTCCTTGAAAATCTCATTGGTTTTGCCCATTGTGGTCCTGCCTGGGGTAAAGTGTCTAATTTTCTTCATGTGCTTTGATGCCTTCCGAACTGGGGCGATATTGCTTGAGCAGGAGATTAAAAGGCAGAGACTTCTGCCTGTAGTGTCATTATTTTGGTTTGGGATTTGCTTTTTTGTTCAAAGCTGACATTTTGCTCTGGGCTTACTACAAAAATAAAAGAACAGATCCACCCATGGTCGATGTGGGCAAAACTTAGTCCTTCTTGGCCAGAGAGGGATAGAAATTTTCCATCCAATACAGGCACGAAGCAGTTGCTGTGAAGAGCAATCCAAAAATATTACCCAACTGTGGCCACATCTGGGGGCTATTTTCATGTATTCCCTGTCTCTTCTTTTGTTTGGATTTTTTGCTGATCCATCTTCATTTCACACGTGGTCAGGTACATGGTCAGGGGCAAAAATTAAGACACATTGAGCCATGAACGGCCACTTTAATGCAAAGGCACTGGCATGTGGATGACAGGATGAAGCAGATTGAGTCGATCTGGCAAACACAGTGTTGGTTTGAAGTAATGATGGGAGATGTGTCTTGAGACCACAAGTGAAACTGTGTGACCTCGCAATGGTGACACCTTGCCCATATCCCCACATGCACCCTGTGCCAGCCATTACCTGCTGTCTTTGGTAGGCAGAGAACGTCCTTTCCAGGTCTTCGAGGTCCAGGATTTTGAACACTCTCGCATCATCTATGTCGGCCCACACAGTGCCTGCCAGCTTGTTCTGCAAGACAGCAGGAGCACTGCAGGTTGGCGGTCCCCTGCCCACCTGATCTTACATCAACAGGGTGGCCATCCGGCACCTCTGGTTTCACTGCACAAATTATTGCCCAGCTTACCTCTGGCAGCTTGGACCAGTTGAAGGACTTGAGGGCGTTCGTCGGCTGTGGGATGCTCTTCTTCTTGAGGGCAAAGCCCAGAGGTGCTCCAGGGGGAGGCATCACCCCATCCAGGGGTGGGGGACCAGGAGGGGGTGGGGGACCACCTGGAGGGGGTGGTGGGGGTGGAGGTGGTGGGGGACATCCCCCTGGGGGCGGAGGTGGTGGAGGAGGGGGAAGAAGGGATCCAGGAGCTGGACAAGGTAAAGGGCCACCAGGAGCTCCTGGTGGCAATGGAGGTCCTCCGGGGCTGGCAGCACAGATTGCCCTCTGGGAGAGAAAGAGAAGAGGGGACTGGTAATGTGCAGCCAGGGGACACTACCCAAGAAATGCCCCCATGCTGATTTTTAATTGTTTTTGCCAAAAAATTTAATCAGCATAGGAAGCATTCAAAAGCTTTAGCATGCCTGACTGAGGTCCGATGCAGCTGAGAGGAAAAATGACCCCATCAACACAGATGGACACAACCCCCCTGTGCTGCTCAGCCTGCAGGAATCACCCAATGGTGTTTGCAGGGAGGTTGGGACTGGGCCACAATGGGGAGGAGGTTTGGGGCCTCACCCTGCTCATCTCGTGGAGTTGTACTGTGAGATCTGCCACTTGCTGTTTAACCTGCTTGTGCTCACTGGACTCCTTCTCCAGCTTCTCCTTCATCTTGTTCAGCGTCTGCATCATTTCTTCCTTCTCCTGGGCCTTGGCATCACACTCCCGCTCCTTCTTTTCCAGCTTCTGCTGAAGCTCAGTGTGCTCTGAAACAGGACCATGAGACCACTTTCAGGTGACAAACATTCCCTTTTGGCAAAAACAGCATGCGTTGGACAGCAGAGAAGCTGTGCAGTTAAGGAAAAGGAGCATGTGCTGTGCCTTAACACTCCAGCCAGTGCCTCCCTATGAAAAAATTATCTGCTTTGCCATTTCCCTTGTAAGCCACATAGTGTGACATTACCTCAGTCACTCAATAAAGCCTTCAGAGTCCATCCAGCTAAATACATGTGTACATTATCTGTTCAGCTGACTGTGCATGCTATGATTAAAGCTAACACTGTATACCTCTCCATACTCACCTTTTCGCATTTTTTCTGCTTGCTCTTTCCACTGTTTCACTTCATTTTCATTGACTAACCTAAAAGGGAAAGCACATGAGACAATTCTACTGTAGTAAACAAGCAACCATCATCAGCAAGAAACATGATCGAGGAAGCCTGGGCAGTGGGATTTAAGGCTGTTTAACTGACACAACAACTCTGTTTTGCACCCCAGCCCCACACCCCCCTGGCAGGGTTTTGCAGTCTGGGATGCAGTGCTGTCTCCAGGGATGCTGGCTTGTCCAACCAAGGAGCAGAAATATCACAGAATGACAGCAAGTGAAGAATAAGGAACAGTGACAGCTGCAGTCAGGGGAAACAGCTCACTGAGGACACAGGCTGAGCTTAATTCACCTGCACATCACGCTTAAGAAGTCAAAGTGATGCCAACCCAGCAGGGATTACCCCGAGCCCTGGCATTCTTGCTGCTGGAGCGGGAGGTGGCAAAGCCATGGCAGCTTGTGTGGGTGCTGCTCAGTGGCCAGCGCTGGGAAAGGCAGGTGGGCACTTACATTCGGACAACGTTTTTAATATTGAAGTTTTCCAGGGGAGTGGCGTCAGGGTCCTGCCCTTTGTCACTCTGGATGACGATCTGCTGCACGATCCTGTCGAGCAGCAGCCAGTACTGGACAGTGTTGCCGCTTCTTTTATCTGGAGGGGAAGAAGGGGAGAGCAGGAAGGTCGCTACCACCCCTGGGTAGGAGATGTGGGCTGCCAAGCCCCCATCAGCTGTGGGTTTCCTTGCCTTCCCCAGGACTCACAAGGCATTTGGAGACAGTGGTGCAGGATAGACATAAAGTGCGGGTACGCCTCGGTGTGTGTCAGCCTTTTCCTCGTGAGCTCGAACATCTGAGTCGCACTTTTAGTGTCAATGTGGACCTGCAGACATGAGCGAAGCAAGGTCAGGCCATCAGACAGGCAATGGCACAGCCTGTTTTAGCTCCAAATCCCACAGGCTATATCCACCCCATGCCTGATGCACAGACAAGCCACACTGCCCTGCAAGGGGCAAATAGCACTGGTTGGCAGCCACAGGAGAAGAGGGATGAAGGAGGCTCTAGGATGGAGGTTGCAACAGAGCAAGGCAACAGAAGATAGATTTCCAACCTCCAGATTTTATCCAATCCTACGTCACAGGCCATGTAGGTGCTTTTAAAAGGAATCGTGACATCAAGTGCTGGTGTCTGCATCAGCAACATCAGTAATGTTCATACTCACCAGCTCAAATCTTTTGGCAAATTCCAGCTCATCTTCATTTCTAAGCATTTCAAAAAAATCTAAGTGCCTGAGGAAAGAAAGGAAGAAGAAAAAGACTGTTAAAAGCTGATTCAAATGTGACAATTAATAAATTGCAGGCAGCCAGTCTGGCAGCGGCCCAGAGACTTGAAACATAAAGTGGATCTTCGATCTCAAGCTCCCAGTCATTACAGCTGTCCAAGGAGCCTTTTGGGATGAGAAGAGGAGGAGGAGGGCTGGCAGCATCTCCCAGGCCACCAGTGGCATATCCTTCCAAGCTCAACCCTACCTTAGAGTGCAGGAAACCCACAGTAGAGTTTTTTTCTTCTCTGGTGACAGAAAAGGATTTCCTCAAGAGGGTAAGTCTAGACCCACAGGCTTTCCCCAAAGGCCATGTCCAACAACCAGAAAGCAACAGCATAAGGAAAGGGCAAAAACAACCACTGTGCCGGGAGTCACTACTCACCGGTCAAGGGTTGAATTTTCATGCTCTCTTAGTTTATCAATGACTGGCTGGATCCCAAGCATGAGAAATTCATATCTCAGATGGAGTCTGAAATCAAGGCTTTCCTGCAAGGGACAATTGTGGGATCAACACAGCACGGTGCATATTCTCAGAAAGCTTATTGACACAAAGGTGCCCCAAACCCACCAAAGCACCTCCCCTCTCCAAGAGCCCTGGTGCTCACCACGCCTGCCCCCTGGCTCAGGACTGCATTGATGAAGGACATGATGGCAGTCTTGAGGCTCACTTCATCTCGATACCGCCCTGTGCTCTTGTCCAAGTCATTGATCAGCGTCTGCCAAACACACAATGTCAGTTAAACACCCAGTGACAGTGCCAGTGCTGCATAAATAGCCAAGGGACACATGCAGAACAACTCCGAATGGTGCTCCTTCAGCCCCTGTAGCAACCTGCTGCTGATGGATCACCAGCTGCTGCCTGCTGTAACACAGCTCACCCTGGCACCCATTTCAGCTAACATGGGCCCATCCAGATGTGCTGCATCTGGGGCAATTCCCAGAATATCTAAGTTGCAAACAGACACAAAAAATTATATGCAAGCAGCATTCAGATATCCAGGAAGAAGAAGGGACAAGAATGCCAAATTTCAGGAACCAAGGGAAGAGTCAAGGCCCACCTACCTGAAAACGGGTCCGTTCGCTGGCGTATTTCTGGTAGTGCAGCATCGCCTCCAGTACCTTTTTGTGGCCCCCAGGAACCAGGCACACAGCGCCCATGATTTCCAGCACTGCCACCTTTGTCTTAATATTCTCTGTGCTCAGACTCTGAGCAATTACATTAATACTCTCTGAATGAGCCAGGACGTGAGCCCGGCCCAGGGAGTTGTTCATTAGTGCTTTTATACATCCAATGAGAGAGGTATGTATTCGAGACTCTGCTGTCTCATAGTCCATGCTTTTGAGAAAGTTCAGAATACACGATAAGCCATCCAGATCAATGAACCGGGTTACAAACCTGTCAGAAAGAGGGGAAAGAGGGGTTTTAACTGTTAGCTTTAAAACCAAATGCTAAGAACCCTTTACCCTCAAACAGGGCTGTTGTAAACCTTCTTATATAATCTTTTCCTGGACTTTGGACAGCAGAAAGCCTGCAGGACTCCTATGGCCCAGAGACAGGGATGGGGTTGCAAAAATCAAATTAACCGGTGCCCAGAAGCATAAGCAACCAGGTATCTTCTCTGCACAAAGTTGTTCAGAGCTAGGGTATTTGGAAGAACATCAGCTAACTCAGCCCTCAGTATAAGCCTCAGGATGGAGGTGAGGAGTTTGCAGCCAAGCTGCTGCAAAACCTTCCCAGTCTCCAACCTGAGCCATAAATCCAACTCTCTTAGGATCAGCTTTGCAGAGGACTGTAAGAAATTCCCAAGACCTGGAATCGCCTCCTCATCAGCCACAGATACACTGATGTCAGCTGAGCCCATGACCATGATACCTGTTAAGACTTTCTGCCTACTGCTACCTCCCCTGCCTCACCATCCACATCCTTCTTCTCCCTTAGGCACATCTCACCAATCTTAAAGGATTTCTGATTTTTATGATGACTTTTAACACAACTAAATAGAAAGCAGACAGCAAACTCATGGCAGTGCCCTAGGCAGATTCACTAGAGCAGGCAGACATAACACTGCATGCCACTCAGGCATTTTAGAACCTCCCTGCCTGATGCCATCCAGGCTGGGTGTATTCTGGTTTAGCAAAAGACATGGGTTCAGAAAGGAAATGAGCCAAGAACGTCCCAGCACTGGGATGATTTTAATTCGAAACAAGCCATACTGATGCGCAGCAATAAAAGGGGTAATTGCAGGCTCAGGGAAAACTGATTTCTCTGCTTCAAAGCCTGCTTTTCTTCCAGCCAAAGTCAATGGGAAATTTGATGTTCACTTCCTTGGGAGCAAAAGCAGGTCTAACAGGTAAAATTTTCTAGAGAGCCTGCTGCATCCCTCTGAATTCCAGTCAGACAGACTCACAAAGGACTCCTAAGGACTTCGCAAAGTTTCGTGACTGGGTACAAGCCCCGTTCCCAGGGCGCTTTGGGGAGCCAGCACCCAAGAGGTCCAGGTTTCACAGAAACTGGGATGCTCATCCTCGACCCTGGGAGTTTCTTACCAAGTACCATCACAGCAACCATTGCAAGAAAGAAACAGAAGAGGGGAACATATTTGCAAGCAATAGCAGATTTGTTTCTTCCATAACCAGAACAGGTCAGGAATTTCCTAATGAAACATATTACCATCAGAAATGTTGACCTGAGGCATCTTAAAACTTTAGCAGACATGTGCATACAGGCTCCAGAGAAGCCGAGTTTAGGAAAAAGTACAGACATTCAAGAAGGAGTCCCACACTTTTTTTATCCTCCCCATCAAAACCTCCTAGCAACATTTTTTTTTTGCAGTTCATAAAAGCCTGAATCAGATTCATGTGATCTTATTGCTTTAAAAAGTACAAGAGAAGTTGAAGCTGGAACAATGGGCCTGGTTGACCAACATTTTTATTTTGTTTTAAATTCAATTTGGAAGGATTTTTTATATTCTGTTCCAATGGGAAAAAAAGCAAATTTGCCTGAGCAGATGTGAAGGTCCTGGTGGCTCTTGGCCATTAAAAGGACAGAGGAAAAGAAACAAAATGACAAGAATTGAATGGAAAAAAGCAAATGGCATTTCAGCATCCTTGCCTTCCTCATCCTCTGCTGCCCCCATTTATATTTCTATTTAACCCCCTACTCTGCCAGAGAACTCAAATCCAAAGCCACGACCGCAGCAATAAAGCCAGGAAATGGAAGGGAATTGCCTCATTGGTTTTGTCCGCAGTGCAGTCTTCAAACTTTCAATGGTTTTATTTCTCTCTTCCTCATCTTCTTTTTCCAAGGCGATCAGTGATTTTCGCTGCAAAAGGAGAAAGGCAGATGTGAGGGAGGAGGTTTCCCTGTGAAACATGCGCCTGAGGAGTGGGAGCACCCACTGTGCCAAGCCATAGGAATGGAGCTGGGACTCTAAACTGATTCTGGAAGTCTGAAAGACCAGATCCTCAGGGCAATCACAGGACTCGGAGAAAAGGAGCAGTGAGGAAAAGCCCTCCGTGGTTGGAAAGGAGACAACCTGGACAGCAGGATGAATCTGTTGCTTTAGCCTGCAGATGGTGCCTACAAGCATCCACACAACTCACTAGCACATGTATCCTGAGAGGATGGAGGAGGCTATGAGGATGCAGGAGGGGCTAAGCCAATACTACTTGGGGTTCACAGAGGAAATGTACTGAACTGTGGCAGGGGAGAAGGAGGGACCCTTTATCTTCCCCTGGTACTCACTGCATGCCAATAGGTACCCATGTGCCCCTGCAGAGGAGATGGCAGGATCAGTGGATGCCCTGCAGCATGGACGGGACAGGATGCTGCCTGCACGCTCAGTGTCAGCCAGCTGGTCCTGTCACTCCCAGGTCTCTCAGTGTAACCCATCAGTGGGCACTTGGGCTGGGGACAGTGGCTGTGTGTATCTCCCACACAGGATTTCACTATCCAGCCAGTGCTTCCGATGGGATCTTGACTCCTGCAGCTGCAC
The DNA here is from genome assembly GCA_002631895.1 of Agapornis roseicollis. NCBI lineage: Eukaryota > Metazoa > Chordata > Aves > Psittaciformes > Psittacidae > Agapornis > Agapornis roseicollis. Next base: position 21,332 of record NDXB01011919.1, read on the forward strand.
CTGGGTAACATGGCTACCAGCAGCCCTGGACATGCACGGGTATAGTGTACTCACGCCAATTCATACAACCAAGGCTGCAGCTAAAGCAATGCCTTAGATGGTTCCTGCACCATACAACAGTGCACACCTCAGAGGTGTCACGCTGAGCCCTGCCAGTACAGGCTAAGGCTATGCCAAATGAGAGAGAAATGGTCCCAGCAGATATACAGAGCGGTGCTGACCCCCGCATTTAACCCAGCCCCTCCTTGGCAGTGTGTCAGGGAGATCAAAGCCACCCTGCAGGCATCTGGCTGGCTTTGATCATAAGCTCTGCTCAGGCTCAGGGCTTTGCCTGCCTGCCAGCCTATGGCCAGCCCTGGGTATCCCTACCTTCCATCCTGCCTTGCAGCCCACTGCTCACCTCTCAGTCCCCACTCCCCCAGTTAGCCCTACCTTCTCTGTTCCCCCATCCCTGTTACAACATGGCAAAGAGGGGAAAAGGAAAAAGAAAAATTATGCTTTTCTTTTTCATGTTCCATGCTGCTCCCAACCCTAGTGTAGTGGCCACAAACCTCAACTCCTTCAGCCTCTGAAAGCAGAAGGAGGGACTCTAAACTGTGCAGCCTTGCAGGAAATAAACTATTTCCTACAGAAGAGAGTGCTATTTGTGTCTCACCTGGCACAATGTCAACAAGTGATTCATAAAATTACATCTAACCACACTGGCAGATCAAGGGGGGACACTTGGAGTCACAGCAGCTCCATTGCCCTTTGTGAGATGGACAACCTGCAGCACTGTGTTTTGTCATTGCTGTCCAGAGCAGAAGAGTGTCTCGGGTACAAGATGGTAGCACTGTGTAATCAAAGGGGGCCTTTACAGCCTGGTGGCTTGATACTGAAAACCACTGTCTGCCATCCATCTCACAGCCTCCTAGCCAGGGGTGAGATGAAATGCCCTGTGTGCTGTAGTGAATACCTCTATTTTGCAGCTGCACCTGTTGGTCTAACAGATGATATTGCTGCTACAAACAATACTTGTCACCCTCTTGGGCACAATGCTGGCCATGCCACAGATGCCACCGCTAAGCTGCTGCCCCATATGGGGCTTACAAGCACCGAAGCACTGGGGAATTACTTACAGCAGCCATTGAATTCAGCTGATCGATATAAAATTCTGGCCAGCTAGTGGCTCCTTTATTTTCTTCCTGGTCCTGGAGGAAGGGGGAAAAGTGAAACAAAGACAGCAGATCAGTAGAAATAGCATTAACATCCCCTGCTTTTCATGACCAACTACGTCTGCAGCACCCTTGAGTTCTTGCATTACTTTATATAAGCATGACTTTCTACATTTTGAGCTCACAAATGGGAACATTGCCCGATTTACTGAACTAGCATACTTTATATACAATCTACATTACACCATCTGCCTGTGACCAAACTCTGCCCCAGTGATACTGCATCAATCTTGCAGTTATCAGTTTTGGAGAAATCACACTGAAATTTTACTTCCACATTTCTTTTGTACCAACTCTCCAGTATCCTTGAAGCTCTGGCTGCACAGCCTCAATGAATGTGCTTTGTGATCAAAAAGAGTCTCTTACAATTAATGAAGAGTGCAGGCTCTTGGAGCAGGACCATGGCTTACCAGAATCTTAGCAGTGACTCCAGGCACAACAGACAACTCTTCTGGGGGCTTCTTTAGTTGTTAGGAGGGAACATGTACCTGGAAATGTCTCTTGTTAAAGGATGTCAGCCCTGGGCCCATGATCTATGGAACTGAATGATGCAGTCTCATTTGGTTATCCTGGTCTACAATACCCTGCATTTGGTGGGATCCACAAGGAGTTTTCAGATTCTATTGTGTTCTTGCAGGACATGACTGAAGGACTTCTAAGTCTGGCTTAGACAAGCAACACTGCATGTTCCCAAGTACTGCTTGGAGCAAGAAGGCAGATTTTGAGGGAATACTTCAAAATCAGCCCACTGCATTTTCCTAAAAACTTGTATCAAAAGAAGAAAAAGAGTCACAACAGAAATGCCACACTCAATTAGGCAGGAGTCAATCGATACTACACAAATCCTGGACATCTTCCCCTGGTAGATGGGAACACCGTCACTTCACAGCCTGACTCACTGCACAGTTTTGCCCCCTTCCTAACTTTAAAGAGATGTTTGCAAAGGTCATCCTACACCGCAATTGCCTGTGATGGTGGGAGCTGGACATCCTACTCTTCTGCCCACACGTCTGTGCATGCAGACAGCTACCAATCCTCTGGATAATTTCCACAAGCCCAAGAAGCAAATCCCAAATATTTACTGTGGTTCAAGAGCGTATGTGGGAAATGTTTGTGCATCCGAGCTTCCCAAGCTGCCGTTTGCCAAGATGAGAACACACCGAGTCAGTGATAGGTAATCTGGACAGGGCTCAGTTCCCCCACAGACAGTGCAGCCTGTCCCCACAGACCTGACCCTTCACTGTGCCTGGTTCTGGGACAGGGATGAAAGAAGTTGGAGAGCAACAAGGGACCTGACAACCCCTGCCCCCTGCTTTAATACTGTGGTTGTTCTCCCATCCTTCTCCTGACAAGAATCGAGGTTCTGTATGTATTCACCTGCCCTCCATACCCACCCCTCCAAGCCTTCCCATGCTCTGCCATGACAAGGCTCTGCACAAAACCTGCAGGCAAAGATTCTGATTTTCCCAGCTGTCCTGCCATACTTTAGAGGCTGGCATGCAAACAGTGCCTTGGGGGATGGCAGAGCTGGGGCACCCATGAGTGCCTTGAATATGGTTCAAAAAGGGAGCAGCTCCTGTCACCTCCTGGAGATGTCACTGGAGGTCCTCCCCATCACCCCAGGGTACCACCAGCATCCTCTTATAAGGAGCATTCCTTATAATGTGATTCAAGCATTGACACCAACTGGGGAGGGTGGCAAGGTCCCCACCACAGCACAGCATCAAGAGGTGTCCAGATGCACCCAGTCAGGAGATTTGATCAAGGAAAGAAATCCATGCTGTGGAATAGTCCTTCCAGCATGGTGTGAACACCTGTGAAGCAGGAAGGGGTCTGGACCTGCTGCTTGTTTAAGGCTGAAAACAAGCAGTGGAGCAAAAGAAATAAAGGTCTCCAGGGGGCAAAGGGGGAGGCTGAACAACAAAATTGGCTAAACTGCTCATTTATAATTAACATGCTGCATTATAAATATTTCCCTTTGCTTGGCTCCCTCGGGCTCTTGCATTTCCTCCCTGAAACCCCCAATTTACAGAGCACTCTCAATTAAGTGCAGCAGAACCTCATTAATTCAGATGAGCAGCCAGCCAGGCTCACTGGAAAGCAGCTTCCCAGGCAAAAGGGGACTGCACAATAAAGCAGGCAAAGATCAGGACGCAGGCTTCTCCCAGCTCACTGCAGGACGTTGCTCAGTGGTAATTATAGTGGCTAATGGTCTACAGCACACTGGTACGTGTCCTTTAGTGCATTTCAATGGCAGTAAAGAAATCTCCTGACAAAGGGATGAACCTGGAGAGAAGTGACTCACAAGTATTTGCTCAGTCAGGAAGAGGAAGGAACCTCTCCAGGCATAATGGTTTGAAAGGGTGTATTTGTAAGATGGTTTCCCAGCACCCAGGATGGGTTCTGGGGATGTGAGTTCTGCAGCCTGCCTTCAACAAGGGATGGATGCCCAGATGCAGAGCTGAGTACCACCACTGTCAGCAATCCAGGGTGCTCCACTGCATCCTTTCCAACCGGCACCAGGGAAATGAACATCTCTCAATTCCTTCCTCTCCGCACTGTGTTTAGGTCTTTGTTGTGTTGGCTCTAAAGTGAGAGCTGATCGGAACCCTGCTGACAGCCCAGTGCTATGCTGCAACTTACTATGAGCTGCTCTTTTAGAGGCAGGCTGATGGCTGTAATTGCACAATACAGGGACGGGTATCCCTTCTCATTTGTAACACTTATATGAACATCTCTTGCTGTCCCCGGGGAAGTGGCCCCAACACACCATCACGGACTGCTGTGCTGCAAAAAATTAGGAAATGCCGAAGTCAGGCAGTCAGTCGGGGCAATCTTTGCCCTGTCCCCCTCCTCATTTCAACCCATTCTCCACGACACCCACTTCTTCCTTCCAGGGACTGGCATAACCACACATCACATCACTGCAGCCCTGGCATCACAGTGCCCTCTCCTTGCCTCTGCTGCCCCTTCACCCTGGGCTCTGTGCACAGGGCTGACAGAAGCTGCTGCAGCTCGCTGTTTCACACTATGGTGGCAGTGAGGGGTGTGTGCTGTGGTGTGAACCCGATGAAGAAGCTCCATCCCCTCCACTGGTGCCAGGTGCCGCAGGGGAAGACGCAGCCAGTCAAGACGCCTCATTAGCCAGAGCTTCTCCAAGTGAAGGTCACCAATCTGCCAGCTCCAGTCATTTCTTTACTCTTCCAAGGGAGATTTCATGCTCCCCAAACCTGCCACATCTTGGCTATGAGCCTGATGCTTCCACAGCCTGTGGAGTGTGGCTTCCACAGCCAGAATGCCCTTGCTCTTCCTGCTGGGAAGTGTCCTTGGGACGCTGGGCAGCAGAACAGAAGAGGTGGTGGCTCAGCCAGAGGGGGCTTGAAAGCAGTTTGCAGGCCAGTCTTGGCTCCATTTGGGCACTTTGTTATTTACACCTGGAAGGTGCATCTCCATGAGCTCCTGCCATTTTGACCTGCAAGAACACAGCTGCAGAGAGCACCTACCTGCTCGCAGTGTGTCTCCATGGCAGTGAGGAGAAAGACACCTATGAAGCTCCTTAATGTTTGCTTACAGCTGCTTCAGTTCCAAATAAAGCTTCTAGTGACACCTTTTAGATGCCCAGCCTGCAGGTGACATCTCCATCTGATCCAGCAGCCTCCTTCCCACACTCATGGCCCATTGGGGTGGTGATGGATCTGGAGCTGTTCCAACTGAGCCCTGGAGAGCAGCTGGCCAGCTTCTCCCTGACCTGATGTCCAACACACCAGGTTAGATCCTTCAAGGTGAAACCAAGTCAGAAGGGAATTTTGCAGTGTTCCCCTGTCCCTTGCTGCTCTGTGACGGCAGAGCAAGGGAAAACTGGTGGCAGCTGGTAGCCCAGCACGTTTCGGCAAGCCTCTCCTCCCTGCCTGCTGCCACTGATCCACCTGGATGCTGTTTGCAAGGTACAAAAAGAAGCAGACAATGGTGCAGATGAGCTTTAAATCCAACTGGTCTGCAGCCTGCACAGGAAGTTTAAATCCAACCCATCTCTACCAACACAGCCAACGCTTTGCCAGTTGTGTCCTCAGTGGAGGTTTTGGCCCAAAGCAGCCCTTGCTTCTTTCTTGCCCATCCAGCTGCTTGGCTCACCCAGATTTCCTTGAAACAAAACCTCAATGATGCAACTAAAGCTGCTTCTCCATGGAGCAATGCTGCAAAGTGCTGTAACTTCATCAGATTCTCTCCAAGTTGGGATCTCAGGGTCCAAACTGTTCCATCCCAGACCACTCCAGTTTTCTGTATGCTAACACTTCCTATACCCTTTCTACAAATACACACATGCCCTCTTACACTTTTCCCAGTGTTTAAAAATTATGCTCCCAATAAGCACATGTAGCATGACCAGATGCCTTTCATAGTCAGCTGGTTCACTGTTTGAAAGGCTTCGCTTTAAAATCCAAAAAGATTGCTAACAGATGCATTTTTTGGCTGGAGAGGGAAAAAAACCTTGCTTAAACAAAAGTGTGTTGTGCTTGGAACTAAAAAGGTAATTACCTTTAAAGACACAAACTATAAATATTTCCTATTGAAAAATGCCCCCAGCCATGCAAAGAGCCTGTTTCCCTTGGTCAGCCTGAGAAAATGACACCTGAGATGAGAAAATGACACCTGAGATGATATTTCAACCTGCTGCTGCAAGAACAGCAGGTATATCTAGATTCCCAGGGGCTATGAAACACTTCACATCCATCCCAGGTGACCTAGGAGCATGGCAAAATGTCAAGATATTTTTTCCTCCTCCCCTTGCATGCCATCTTTGTTGGCTTTTGCTCTTAGTCCTGTTACTGCAGGAAAAATACATAAAATTAAAAGGTATGGTTTTTAAATGAAGGAAATAGCAACACAAGTCCCATGAATGAGCTGCAGCACTGAGCAGGACAAGCAGAAAAGCAATGTGGAAAGAGAAGGGCTCTGGAAGGAGTGGGTGAAAAGTCACAGTTGGAGGAGAAAGAGGCTGTCTGGCTGTGAAATAAAGTACTATTGGAGAACCATCATTCATTTCTCTATTTATCACCTTATTCCTCATTCTCTGCAAAAGCACCACAACCACTGAGTTCTCCTAATGCAAAGGGATCATGGTTTTCTATCTGATGTGTGGCAAATTTTAGATGCAAGTTTTGCTTGCGGGGGACAGCTTAACACTGCTGAGAGGTATGCAGCCAGTGTCAGCTATACCAGCAGATTTTCAACACAAGCTTAATGAGTACAGCATCACTTCACATCCCCGCAGGTCATTTTTTATCCTCTCTAGCTTTACAGATGCTCAGAGAGCTTGGACAAAGCAAAAGGGAGGAGGAGAGAACCAGACTCTGCTTTTGCATGAGCTGGTTTTCACTACCAAACCCTTCCACCCGATTATTTATGCTGAGCCTCTACCTGAACACCCTCTATCCACCCAGATTTTGAGGCTCACAAAAACCACCCATCAAGCTGCTTTAATAGCTTGATGTTACATATGGCTGGCAGTAACCAAACCTCCTGCTACAGACTAAGTGCAAAGTGTTAATTATTAACTCCCTATGGAGCGTGGCTTCCTGACAAAGGCCATCCTGAATCATCTTCTTCCACTGAAGCAAACCCACAGCCAAAAAAACAGTAAAGCTGGAAACCCTCGTGCTTCCTCCCTGCGCTTCCGAGCAATATCCTCTCCTGGAGAGCAGGACCAGCAGGGAGTGAAATATTTCAGGATGAGGTATGAAAAGAGTCATGGTCCAGAAATACCACTTATAAAAACAGATTTAATCCCACTATTAATGCATCCCCACCTTTCCATTTCCCTGCTTTATTACAGCTGTAGATGGGGCTGACAACTTCAAAGAAAGTCTCTAATAATCTTTAAATCTCACTCCTGACCCACACACTGCATGGCTGCTAAACTGACTTCAGTTCCCATTCAGGTGGCTGCCAACCAGCTTACCAGCCCCCATCATGAGATGCTTTTGATCTCTCTGCCCTACCCCAAGCATCACAGGCTGATGTAGGTGGGGTAGGACCATGAAGAGCTTATTTAGTGAAACCTCCTGCTCCAAACAGGGGCAGAGCTAAGGCCAGACCCAGTGTCTCCATGGATGGAGAATCTGGATGGAGGGAGGACAAAACCTTCACACTACCAAGCTGGTATTGCGGGCTGGGGTAAAAACAGCTGCTTGCAGGGCAGAGAAACCAGGATACAGGGTTGCAGGCCAGGGGGAAATACTCCAGAAAAGGAAACATGCCTGGGGAATAGCCGGTTTTCCCTTATATCCTCTCAAGGAGCACCACCAAGATGAGCTGCTGCCAGGTCCCTTTCCAGGACAACCCACCACAACGAAGTGTCTCATTTTGGTCACCTTTTACCACACCTTGCCCATCATGGGAATATATAAAACATGCCACAACTGGCATGTGCTCTGAAGAGCAGAATATGGTGGATGACACCGAAGGCAAAGCAGAAGCATCAAACATGGCACATGACAGCGGGGAATGTGCTCAAAGGACGGTTACTTAGATGCTTTCTGTGCTGCAGACACGTTTGCCATCAATGGATACAGGAGAGTACCCTGGCTGTATGGGCTATGGCCATAGCATAAGATACTTTGGAGCCCAGCAAATCTGGTTTTTGAGGAACCAGGAGAAGGATGGGCAGTGTTTCTTTCTGGCCTCATGCTGCTCTTTTAAAGCACGGGTCATTGCTACTGGTCTCAGCCATTTTGGGGGGAGCACAGCAACCAGCAGGAAAACAGGGAAACAGCTAAAAATTAGGAATACCACAAACTGGGGGCTTTGAGACTATGGCTGAAGTCACCTCATTCTTTAGTCCTTTTTCAACAGAATCCAAAACTGGCAGCAGAGGAAAGAGGAAAGAAACTGCTCAGGGGACAATTTTGGATGCTTGGTAAGTCAGGCAGCTGCCTGCGATGGATGACCTTTGCTAGCCCCTTGGGACTCCCCAGGTGACACTGGGTGTTACCATCATCTCAAACAACATGCTACTAAACACAGGCAGGCCAAAGGGTTTGGGTACATTCTGGGCCTTTCAATCACCACAGAGACCACAGCCAAGGCAGGGAGGTAGGACTACTGTCCCGTCTCCAGCTTTACTACTCCAGCCAAAACCCAGCTGGAGAAGCCCAGCCCCTCTCCTTGATGCCAAGATACCATGTAAGTGATTTATCCTCATAAAAACATATGTACACGGTAGGATACCACAGGCTGCTGGGGTAGCCTCATCACAAAGAAGCAGGACCACCTAGAGCCTGCCATGCCTAGAGACATGACTTCCAGCCCATGTGAGTCCTGGTTTCTTCCATTGCAGGAGCCTCTTTTGATAGAGTCTTGCTCATTTTTAATTAAAAAGCAGGACAAAAGCATTAGTCCCCACCAGTACATCTCCTTCAAAGCAAGCAGGGGCATGTACGCTCTGCAGCACACAGAAATGGCATCACAAATAGCGAAGGAGAGGAACAAGGAGCCAGGATCAAGCCTTGGAGGGGTGCCTGCTCCATGGACCTCTGAGGATGCCACAGACTGCTTCTGTGGCTCCCTCTGCAAGCATGACTTTTGCAGCACAGCTTTTAAAAAAACACAAGGGCCAGGAGGTGCTGGAACAGGAAAGAGGCACCATCAGCCCCATCTAAACCCTTCCTCAGGAGATTAGATAGCATGTAATCTCCACTCAAAATAATAATTGCGTGGCTTTGCCTGATTTAAGTCTCTGTTGTCTCCCCTTATCCAGATGCACCAGAGCACAGCCCTGCTTATCTGACAGGCAGTGAGGAGCAAGCATCCCCTGCCCATTTTCTTGTTGATTCAGACCAGTGCCTGTAATTTGTTAACATCTCTCCTCCCCTCTGATTTAAATCTCAGGCATGGCAGGCCTCTGTCTAACAATAATATAGGGATTTCAGGGGTATTTATGAGAGGCTTAAAACTTAATCCTACATGAGCAAGGTAAGCCTGCTCTTGGCCCAAAACATGGCCTGAAAATCTGGTGCCATTGCTACAGCAGGAGAAAAGAGTCATTAATGGCAGTGAGTGCTCTTTGAGCAGGGCCTGGCAACTGCCAGCACTGCTGAGCCAACTCCTGCAGCCAGGTTTGGTGACACAGTGGTGAATTTGCGAACTGAATGACAGAATGCTTTGGGTTGAAAAGGACCTTTAAAGGTCATATAGTCCACTCCCTCTGCAATGAGCAGGAATGTCTTACAATTATCCCAAACAAACTGAGGAAGAAAGGTCGTGAGGCAGTCTGCTCCATCCTGGATGGACCATGAGATCTGGCAACAGCATTGCTGCATGCCACAACTGTGAACCTGTCCAGAGGCACCACAGACTTTGGCCACCCAGGCATTGATTTACCGGCAGAACTACAAACAAACCTTAGTTCTTGAACTTTATCTAAAACATGATGCAACCAAGCTCAAACATCAACATATCTCTGCACTGGGAAGATGTCTGTGCATGGTTTCAGCTTGAGAAACATAGCCACAGGGCAACATCACAGAGCGGACACATCATGCTGGGAGCTGGGCCCACAGATCAGCGACTCACATCAACCCGTTTCTTATCAGTGGCATCTCAGTTACACTCATGAGCCCAGAGCCCTTCATTGCCCCAAGGGTGACACATCTTACCCTAAAAGCAAACACCACCAGGTCAAATCACCTGCGGTGGCACGGCTTCCTCAGTGTACTTTACATTTGTACATTCCTCCAGGAAGAGCTGGTGGGAGGACAAAAACCATGCCCAAGCCTGTTTCATAGCAGCAAACTGGAAACCCATCAGAGGGGAAGGCTTTCAGGCAGACTATAATCAGTTCCCCAGGCATCAGCAGAGAATAACATCTCCTCCCCACCCTGAATGGGAGGGAGAGGGCTCAGCCCCCAACCACAGAGCAGATGGGTTTCTTACTTTCTTCTTGCTGCAGTAGATCTGCCACTTCTTTTCTGCTGGCAGCGCGAACATGGCCTCTCTATGCTTGTCCGTGAGGTCAAGTTCATCCTGGAGAGGGGAAAAAACCCACAAAACATGCAACATGAGTACACAAACGGGTGATGGCACAGACACAACCCCCCCAGTAAGCAGTGTAAATCAATGTGGTGTGACAGAACAGCAGTAGTCCCGCAGCACTGCCCCGTGACTATCAATTTGTCAGGGTAATGATGCTAATTCTCATCCTGCCATTGCTGACCTCCCCCTGACTCCTGAGCTGCAGCCGGCTGCTGTGAGGATGGGGCTGCAAACCTCCCTGCCTCCTTCCTCTGGGACATCACTTTCACTGCTTTTAAAGGCAGCAAGTGTTTTAGAATGGGCTTCCATCAAGCCGTTACAGCTGCCCACAAGATAACCTTGCACAGAGGACCAAGGGCTCCAGACGACAGACTGTACCTAAGATACGTATAGTGAAGAACAATTCAAACAGGACCTTTCTTACCACCACAGATAACTGCTCACTGAGCATCCTTAGTGGTCCAGCCCATTTCCATTGCTGACACCCTCATATCATTGAAAACTGGGAGGTTTTTTGCCTTTTGGTTTGTTTTTCTAGAACTAAAAATAGAAAGCTCTTTTCCTAATATCTATAGCTCATAAAGAGGCACACCCTCTTCATGAAAACTGCACTATATATTGCCTAGCAGAGATAAAGGTGTTTACTGGCTGGAACCTTTACTGGTTTATCTGATGGTATTTTAAAGGACACATCCATTTGCAACTTGGAGGCTCAGCTAGCAGTGTGCCCTCTGCCAGTACTATCAAAACCTCATCGCTTTCTGGTGCTAGATGTAGGTCAAAGCTTTTATCAGTGCATTAAATAAAACATTCAGTCAGGGCTGGGAGGCTCATCGCTAAAGCCAACATTGATCTTACAACCACGGATGTCTCTTAAAATCATCACCACCAATGACAGCCCTCTTGCTGGAGGGGTGTTGGTTCAGCAGTGGGAGTGCTGGAGATGCTGAAGAAGGTCACACGGGAGCCCTGCCAACTCATCCCATCCAGCCAGTGGATTTAAGTAAGAGGATCCCCATTAAAAATTACACAATTCCAGCAGCTAAAAGAAAGAAAAAATGTAAAGATACTGCATGAAGACCCATTAAAGTTTCCCTGCCTGAAAAATAATGCTAACCAACCAAAGCTGGTGGCCCCCTGGTACTCCAGGGGGTACCAATTAAAGGTAAAAGCCCCATTTGCTAAAGGCTGCGCAAGATGCCTATGGGGAAAGATGGGTACCTGCATCAGCAAACCTATAGGCCACAAAGAAATTCAGCTGATATAATTAAAGCTCATATTGCACCCAGTAGCCAGCAGAGCCTTCAGCTATCTTATAACCCAAATCCAAGGGCCCTCTAGCCCAACACGCAGTGATGAAGAGCTACCAGCAGTCCTGAACATTTCATAAAGGCTTATACAGCCATTTCAGGTATTGATTTCACTTCTCAATGAAATTACTCCTCAAAAGGCCAGGTGTTGTGGAGCTTTTACCATTATGTATGCATGGAAGAGCTTTGCTTCTCCCTTGACATTTTCCCCACGTATCAACTGACTCTACAAACCACAGTGCTGCACAGAAACGACAACAGTGGAGCTCTGGAAGCAGACTTGCAAGACACACTTGCAACAGAAATAAACACGCTGCTGCAACAGAGACCTGGGAAGAAGTGAAGAATGAGAAAGCCTGAGTCCAATCTGAGACAACTCTACTGCTCCTGGACCGAGGGAGGATAACCTGGCTTAAGGACTCCTCCAATGAACACTGCTTTCAAACCCCTTACAATTTGGGAGTTCAGAGATTCATATCCAGCAACTGACCTCCTCCTTAGCCTTGGGCAAGCCTTTCCACCTTTTCATGCCTCAAAACCAAAACTGCACTTGATGTCCCTTGTTGTTGTCTTATCAGGCTGTGAGCCGGTCAGACATCCAAGGTCTGCTTCCACCCCAGTTCTGCATGTCTAAAGGCAGCAAATTGGACAACACCTGACACAGGGACCCAGATGAAATGTGGCTGATTGGAAAAGTGCATCCGAGAATGTGGGAGAAGACTAGCATCTCCTGATGAATATTTACTTATGTGGTGAAGGTTTGAGTAAGCACAGGAAAGTGCTTCCTCTGTGACCCTGCTTCCCTGCCATGTAAATCTGGGATTCAGGCATGAAAACACCAGCCATGCACATCTGTATTTAGGTCCTTGGAAAAACAGTCATTGGAACTTTCAAGATACCAATAGCCTAAATACAACTTGTGCACGCATGGAGATTTGTTAATGGAGAAAAAAAAACCTAAACTGAGATGAAGCATAAGCAGGAGCAAAGAGGGATAAAGCAGAACGATGTATTAGGTGCTGGTACATGACAACATGCAAACACATCCAACAGGTTGCAGAATTGCTTCTGAGTCTCACACAGTACGTTTCATTGTGCCCCAGCTCTTACATGTTCAGCCATTGCAGTCCTGCATCACTCAGCAACCCCTGCCTAATGACATCTTACAGGATGCTTGAGAGAGGTGCTTATATAAATATTATGTGGCATCCAGTGAATAAGAAAATCACCATAATCAAACAGATTGTTATTCTGCACAGTGACTTAACCATGAGGAGTCAGGTCTTCACTGGTTTTATGTGCAGGCGGATTCCCTCACCCACCTCTAGCCCTTCACTTACTGATGGGTATCTCAGTACTCCTTGGCCCCAGGCAGAGTGCTCAGAAACTGCCCTTCAAAAGGCTGAGATAGGACTGGACCATCAGACATATCCTGGAGGCTCACAGCCCACCATACAAATGCAGCTCTGACAAAGCCTGTAGCAGCAAATGCACGGTGGAGTTATAGCATGGCAGAGAAGCTGTGCACAACCTCAAACCTATGCATGCCTTCAATTAATAATCACGAGCTCAATAATTAGGTGATTCTAACTGGCGATTAATTTTATAGGCCATTTGCAAGCCATGCATTCCTGCTATAGCATGCAATATTGGCAGCTGTTGAAGAGCTAACTAGTGGCTTGGTGTCCATTACCCCTGCACCCCTCATTCCTCACTGTAGCCTTACCTTTCACAGCTCTGCCTCTTCCACCTGCATGCCTCCCATAACAGGATCTGCCAACTTCACTATTTTAAACTTTCTTTTGGAATCTGGTCAAAGGCATATAAAAGAACAGCCTCATTTTGCTACCAGAAGGAAGTCTCTGCCCAGAGTGTTTTTACTGGAAAGAGATATGCAACTCTTAAATATTTGTCCCGTACAGTTAAACTATTCACCTTTAGATCAGGAAACATGTTTTCACATTAAATCTTCATTTAAATATGACTCAAAAACAAACTCATAGGGAGATTTGATTCTCAGGGTGTATTTGTTATTTTTAGGAAGTAAAATACTTCCATGCAGCTTGCTTTGCTGATGGCTCTCTGTTCAAGCCAGGCAAACCTCCCCCTCTGAACACAGCACAAGCTCCAGCGAAGGTGATCCCACACCATTCTCCTAAAGCTACCTTAGAAACAAGCGGCTCAGCTCAGCACGCTGTGAGAACAATCTCATGGGCTAAAGCTTGAGGCTGCCAAGAGCTTGACTTCAGAAACTACCTCCAGGATAGACTCTCAGAGATGGGTAAGGCCAAGTGCTGCCCACCACAGCTGCAACACTTCAACACAACCATCACAGGTTCCTCCTCTACATAGAATCATAGAACAGTTTGGGTTGGAAACATCCCACAGATCCCACAGGCCACCAAACATTCGGCAAGAAGTAGCTGGAGAATAGGGACTAAGTAAGGGACAATTTCCTACACAGGTCTGCACCCCCAAAATATCTTCAGAGATTGTATGAAAAAAGGTGAAAACTTCTGAGTCTAATGCACTTTTCTAGCTAATAAACTGTGTAACTGAGATGAGGGGAACCAAAGAGGTGATCCATTGCCATAACTGAAATTAAAACAAATAATTAAAACTTGCTGGCTTGTTCTTAGTTTTATATGCATGTGTGTGTATGCATATAACAAATAATAAAGATCAAGTAAATTTACTCCTGACAGATGGAGAGAGCTTAGAAACTTCTGTGAGACCACAGTATGTAAAGGCAAAGGTTTGCATCCTCAAATAAAGTATGAGAGATTAGCCAGCAAATGAAGTTGCTAAGCCACTGGCCATCATATTTGAAAAATCATGGCAGCCAGGGGAAGTTCCCGATGACTGGAAAAGGAGAAATATAACCCCCATTTCCAAGAGGAAAATGAATGACCCGGGGAATTACAGAGCAGTCAGTCTCACCTCCATGCCTGGCAAATTCTTGGAGCAGATTCTCCTGGAAGGCATGTTACGGCAAATGAAAACAACGAGGTGCTTGGGGGCAGCCAGAATGGCTTCACTAGGGGGAAATCCTGCCTGACCAATTTGGTGGCCTTCTATGATGGGGCTATGGAACTGATGGACAGGGGTAGAGCAGTTGATGTCATCCACCTGGACTTGTGCAAAGCGTTCGACACTGTCCCCGTGTTGGGGGTGTTGGTTGATGAGAACATGAACATGAGCCAACTGCAGTGTGCGCTTGCAGCCCAGAAAGCAACCGTATCCTGGGCTGCATCAAAAGGAGTGTGACCAGCAGGTCCAAGGAGGTGATCCTGCCCTTCTACCCTGCTCTTGTGAGACCTCACCTGGAGCACTGTGTGCGGTTCTGGTGTTCTTAACATAAAAAGGACATGGAGCTGTTGGAACAAGCACAGAGTAGGGCCACGAGGATGATCAGGGGACTGGAGCATCTCCTGTATGAAGACAGGCTGAGAAAGTTGGGGCTGCTCAGCCTGGAGAAGAGAAGGCTGCGTGGAGACCTCATAGCAGCCTTCCTGTATCTGAAGGGGGCTGTTGTGGTTTAAACCCAGTCAGCCACACAGTTCCTACATCCCCCCCACCTATTTCCTCCTCCTCCCCCTCCCCCCCCGGCTCCTGGAGGGATGGGGAGGAGAATTGAAGGAATGTAACTCCCACAGGTTGAGATAAGAACAGCCCAGTAACTAAGGGATAACACAAACCACTACTGCTACCACCAATAATAATAACGATAAGGGAAATAACAAGGGAAGAGAATACAATACCACCCGGCAAAACGAGCCCGACTGAGAAGAGAGAGTGCCCTTTCGGGTAACTCACAGTTACCTCCCTGGGCATGACGTGCTGTGGTATGGAATACCCCTTTGGCTAGTTTGGGTCAGGTGTCCTGTCCCTGCTTCCTCCCGGCTTCCCCTCCTCCCTGGCAGAGCATGAGGCTCACAAAGTGCTTGATCAGACCAAACATTACTGAGCAGCAACTAAAAACATCGGTGTTATCAGTGCTGTTCCTAGGCTGAAAGTCAAAACCACAGCACTGCACAGCTATTAAGAAGGAGAAAAATTACTGCTACTGCTGAACCCAGGACAGGGGCCTATAGGGATGCTGGGTGGGAGACTCTTCATTAGGACTGTAGTGACAGGACAAGGGGTAATGGGTTAAAACTTAAACAGGGGAAGTTTAGATTGGATTTAAGGAAGAAATTCTTTCCTGTTAGGGTGGTGAGGCACTGGAATGGGTTGCCCAAGGAAGTTGTGAATGCTCCATCTCTGGCAGTGTTCAAGGCCAGGTTGGACAAAGCCTTGGGTGACATGGTTTAGTGTGAGGTGTTTCTGCCCATGGCAGGGGGTTGGAACCAGATGATCTTAAGGTCCTTTCCAACTCTAACTATTCTATGATTCAATTCTATGATTCTATGAAATCAAAGATTGGTCAGAAAAAGAAAAACAAACAAACAAACAAACAAAACATAAGCAAGCAAACAAACAAAAATACCAAAAACAAAACAAACAAACAAAAAAACCCAAAGCAACAAAACCCACCCCAAACAAGCAGGAACTTTTGGGCAACATTGTCATTAACTGTTGCAGCATGGGAATTTAAACTGAATGAATAATGGCCTCTTGAAGGCTGTAGCAGCTTCCTTTCTCAAGGGTCATATCGTTTTTTCACTCCCTTCCAGGCATTCTTCTCCAAGTTCATCAATTTGCTTTATCCCAGACTGCTGCAATGTCAAGGGAAATGGCAATCAGCATTTCCCCCCCCCCCCCCTTCCCCCACCCAAACACCTTCCNAGGGTCATATCGTTTTTTCACTCCCTTCCAGGCATTCTTCTCCAAGTTCATCAATTTGCTTTATCCCAGACTGCTGCAATGTCAAGGGAAATGGCAATCAGCATTTCCCCCCCCCCCCAGTTCCTCATCTAATCATCTTCCGCTCCACGAATGCACTGCCCACACAGCCGGCTGCCTGCCTGCCTGCCTGCCCGCGCTGCTGGTTTGCCCACAACCACCACCTCACAATCCATCCTGCTTTGCTCATTATTATATTTAAAGCTCATTTCTGAAGAAGGAGGTTTATTAATCAGTGGCTGTTACAGGTAAACAACTAACCACCTCCACCCGCATCCTGCACCACTGGAGGACCTCTATATGCAACATTTATTTAGATGATTACAACTCTCAACATACACAGATTGATCTTGGCTTGTTTTGGTTTTGGGTTGCTTTTTTTTGTAGGAAAGTGGTGAATGAAGTCTTCTGTTTTTAGGATTAGTAATAAAAACACCTCTTCCCTAGCACTCACCTTTTCAGCCATAGTACCCTGAGAACTTCAAAACAACCCCTCAGGCAAACTGACCCCAGCCAGTATTATCACTGTCTAATTTACCTACGACAACCTGCAGCTGGAACTACAGAACACGAAAAAAATCAACTATTCATATCTCTTGATGAATAATCAGAATAGAAGATTTTTATTATTTTTTCTTTTATCATTTAATGAATATTTTTAATACAGGAAATTCCTTACAGAAAGGAAATGAGAGGCAGCAACAAGGAATAACATGTATAGCACTTCAAAGTGCTTACACGTAGTCAACCACTTCCCACGTTTTTAGCCCCAGAGTGGAAAACACCTCAGTCCACCCTGCTCTGCAGTTTCCAGTTATTGACCTGAGCGCATTGGACAGATGTAATAAAACATACACTCCTTTCTTCTTCTGCAAGAAAGATTATGGCCATCAATAGCTGATTTAGCTCTTCAATAAACTCTAGCTGCAGCTGGTTCATGTTCCCATCAGTTCAAACACCTGAGGCAGACAGTATGTATGTAATGTTTTAATTTCAATTACTTACTTTAACAGGCTAAAAGTTTTAAAGTTGCTCATATTCCAATAGTAGTGCATTTAAAAAGGAAAGCACGCACTTAGGCTTCTAGGTCTTTTTAACTGTTATATATATGTGCATATATCTGTAACTGCATATATGCTTATTTTTTTTTTCAATGTATTGAGCTTGGCCTTCTGTGACCTCTTCACCAACATCACTGGAAAACCTTTCCCCCATTTTAATTAACACAGGGTACTCTTCCAGCCAGCCTGAGTTATTGATCTACGCTATTTTACCCTGAAGAACACCCTCTGATTTAGAAGCCCTGCATGTGGATGGCCAGTGCACTTTTTCCATGCAATTGAACATAAACTCAGAAAACAGAAAGATAAGATGTACTGGCTCATTATTTACTACTGTGATAGTTAAAATGGATTAAATCCAACCAACCACAGCTGGATATGAACTGTCCTTTGGTGGGTGCACCCACAGAGAGCTGATGAAGAAATACGAAGGTTTCAGATGTGGATTCCCAGCCTATATATAGATCTAAAAAAGCAGCTCCCTTTTTACTTGTTTTTTAGGTAACACCTCTGCTGTTGGCACCCTTGAATGCTACTGAAGTTGGAAGTTAAGCCAAAAAGTCAAGTGTGGCTTCAGATGTCCCCTGCCTGACAGGGATGCTTGTATAGGAAAGCTGTGCATGATTGGTCTGGGGCTAAACTGCTCCAAGGTTTTGACACATAACACACAAAAAGGGCTTCAAAAAGGGGCTGGATGGGAACTAGTGGCTGCAAAGCCTCATGCCAACTCAATTCCAAAAGCTTCCCAAGGTGTTCAACTCTGCTCGCAGGACCTGAAGGATGTAACTGAGGGAAGCAGGAGCCAGCTACAGCCTAATGCTGATGGGCAGCATAAGATGGAAATAGACTCCTTGCATAGCCATAGCTTGTGCGGTACAACTGGTCCTCATTTCTACACAACTCGTGCTTTGGTCACACCCGGCATCCTTTTTAAGAACTTAATCAGGTGCAAAGCTGCCAAAAGCTGACCTCAGTGATGCCTGAATGCTAAGGAATGCCCAAACTTTGCTGGTGACAGACATTACATGAGGATGAACAGCTTTTATTTGTATCTGCAAATGGACATAAAGCAGGTATGTGGTATCGCCTGCAGGAACACATCCTGCTGAGGTTGGTGATGAAGCACAACCTACATGCTCAATACCAACAATAACTCCAGCAACACCACCCAGTCACCAAGCAGTCAGGAAGACCATTGCAGATTCCCCATCCAATGAGGCTGACATCTTTTGTGGTGACCTGTGCCAGAAACACTTGGAACCAGTGCTAGCCAAAAACCTGAATGCTGTAATTAAGGTCACTGATGTGCTACACAGCGAACAGCCCATGCATCTCCCAGGGATGTGGCATCCTCTTTTAAGAAGTACCAAGTGGAAAGCATTTAGCAGGTAGACCATATAATTTTTCTACTTCAGCTGTACTTCTTCTGGAAACAAAAGGGTTTCTTATGTGCTTGCTGCCTCCAGCTGGGGTTCACACTGTGCTATAACACGGCTCCTTTGTAGAACTGCAGGTTGGAAACAACATATTTTTTGGGCAAGCCCCCACGCTAGTTTGTACTTGTAACAGATACTGCAATTACACAAATGCTTCAGCTGAAGTATAGCATTCCTTGGTGGATTACTTCATTCAGTTTCATGGAACACATGTAGGCAGAAAACCCTTATTTTCTCCCTGAGTAGGTGTGCAGCTTCTGTATCAGATGCCTACCTATCAAAACATGTTTAAGAGATTATCTGTGAGGGTGTAATGCCATGAGGTGACAAAAACAAGCACCATGATCAGGAGCCTGGGATAGGAGTGTGGCAGGTCCAATGAGCAGAAACTGGGCAGCCCAGTGAAAGTGTCCTTTGTACAGCACACAGTTCCCTGCAGAGTGAATTCAAAATCACATATTACCAAATAATTTGGTTTTCCTCCTTAAAAGCAATTCATAAGCCAAGGAATCTTGGTTTTGGGACACAGTGGTGGGATGGGGTCAGGAGCCCCATGCTGAGTGTCTGGCCCTAGACAGACTCTGCAAAAGAGGGTGTTTTGCCCAGGACACAAGGGCTACTGCAATTGCTTGGGTTGTTTTTTTTTCTCTGGGTACCAACTGCATGCTTTTCTTAGCAGGTATAAGGGAAAATGGCTTTGACCACCATTCTGTGGTTCTCAAAATCCTTAAGTCCTCAATGCTGAAAAGACCAGTCGGGAAAAAACAACAGCTGACCTGCAAGCATGAAATGCAAAGCCTGGCTTTGCAGCTGATTCCTCAGCTGTTACTTAAAAGCCATGTTGCTTTGCAAGGCCCAAAACCTCATACTTTCTCCTTATTGGATTAGTAACCAGGGGAAAAGCACATTATTCAGGCTCCTAAGTAAAACTGGATATTGATAACAACAATCTCCCAATCCAGCATTGCTATTAGCAAGCACATAATGGCGCTCACACTGACACCACCACCATTCTTCCCTTTGCATTATGGTTGTCTGCTCCTGTTCAAGCAACATATAAAATAGCAAATATCCCAGCACACCAAGAGGGGCACAGCTCTGCAGCACAGTTACACATGGAGCATCTTACCCAAGCACACCACATTGCGAGCGCCTACCATGAGGCATTTCAAAGGTGACACAGAATCAAACCCTGTGACAGGAGATTCTATCTCCTAACAGATAGCATCCAACAGCAGCTCTGGCGAAATACATTAGCTGCCCCACATACAGCAAAACCAAATACTGTGATATATCTTGTAAGCTGTCAGAGACCCTTTAATGGTTCCCCAGGCTACAGAGTTTCCACTGTTTCATAAAGCAGCAGAGAGGGATGGAGCAGCCTTCCAGGCCGTGGGAGAGACTCTATGTGAGTATCTCCCCACCAGCAAATCCAAGTGAAGGCAGTTGCCAACCCCATGCAACATCAGGCGCAAGGGTCTGCACCTGTCCTGAGCCCAGGGGCCTGGGGACACTGCACAGCCACTCACTTCCCAGTGTCACCTCTCCAGGTCTCCAAAACCTTACTAGTTACTGAAGTCTGGGCAGAGGAACGTGGGGAAACCTGCTCTGGTTTCCTAGCCTAAAAATGGGCTGCTGCACATCACAGCTGGGATGCAGAGCTAGACAGACGCTGCTCTAATTTCTTCCAAGTCAGAGGTGAAAAGTCTGAGAAGCCCCACTGGAAGCAGTAACTGGAATTTCCTCAAAGCCCAAGTATTTGAGAGGAGGCACTGGCATAGGGATGGGGCAGCCCAAAGAAGCTGTGACTGCCCCATCCCTGGAAGCGTTCAAGACCAGGCTGGACATGGCTTTGAGCAACCTAGTCCAGTGTAAGGTGCCCCTGCCCATGAAAGGGGTTTGAAACTAGATGAGCTTTAAGGTATCTTCCAACCTAAACCATTCTATGATTCTATGACAAGCCTTGAGGGGCAGCTGGGGGAGCATGTCATCTGAGCCCAGCTCCCCACTGGTGGAAGCAGGACCAGGAAAAGGCAGTACCTAATGCTCCAGAGGCCAGTAAAGCCACACTGGACCAGGCAGTTCCTCTGAGTATACAGGTGGCCTGAGTCACCTGAGTATCGCCCTCGTACTGCCAGGATGGAGACACTATTGCAACCTGCATCACTGGGAAGAGAGGCAGAGAGGGGTCCTGGCTCATGCTGGGGCTCCCACTGCCCTCTCCAGTCCAAACCATTCAATCCCCCTGTGCCTCTACCCCCAAACCCAGCACAAATCCCATGGGGCCAACGCACACCACCACACACAGAGCATTTCATTACAAACCTCAGAGTGACAAGGAGTGTTAAGCAGATATAAAGGACATCAGTCATTTACCCATCTGGTAGAAAGTCTAGTTGCTGGCAGAAAATAGAGAGGATTGTTATGGCAAGATCCACCATATGGCACCATTATGTGGAGCTTTGCAAGTGCTTTCTTCTGAGCATGCAAGCAAGGTTTCAGCCTTTGAAGAAACACCGTATTGTTAGCCTGGATATGCAGGAGCCTCTTGAAAGAAGCTGTGGCAGATGGCACAGCTTTGTTCTCCTGGTTCACAGGCAGCTTGTGCAGCCCCAGACATTCCCCCTTGCTGACGCTGAGCAACCCTACAAGACAGCGATCCTCCTGACGTGTCTTATGGGAGAACTGATGGCTCCTGAAACTGAATAAATCCAATGGATGTTGCTTGGCAGATACCACACCACTGCAAGAGCCCCAGGAACCAAACACTGCCAACCCCTGCCAGCAGGACGCACTGGTGTCGATGCAAGAAGAGCTGCATGAAATGATAAAGCCTTGTCCCAGCCACGGGAGCTGCAAATCAGTAAATCTAGTTGAAACATCTCACTGTTGTTTGTGCCTCTTTGCCAGCACCTGCTCTCCCTGGGTGGCTGAGCCTGGCTGGAGCCCCAGCAGGACAGCACACAAAGAAAAGCCTTTCAGATGGGGCCGGTGCCTGCTTGAGCGACATCGCAACAATACCCTGACGAAAACCCATTCAGCGCAGCTGGGGGGAAAGGAACGGAAAGGGAAAAGGCTCCTCTGGGAGGAAGCAGTGATCAGTCATTGACCACAGTAACAACATCTGCATCTCTCCTGAGCCAGTGAAAAGCCCCTGCCTGCTGCATTCTCTGGCTAGGACAGGGTGCATCATCCCTGCAGACCAGAGTGGAAATCAGGAATTTCTTCCAGGCTAATTGCTCTTGTTTGTGCCCAGGCAAAAAAAATTAACCATCCCCTACTTCCCTGTTGTTTCTTCTGAGGAACATTTACATGGCCACAGGATAAAACCCTAATTATTTACCTATTCTATTTAACTATTCTGGTCAAAATCCAAAGCGCCCATTTAACATACACCAGCCCATAAAACAGACACTGGGAAAGCAGACTGAGCCTTCAGCTGACTTTGCACTCATAGCTGCTCCATGTCCTTCTGCTGCCCAGGCCCTTGTCTGCTGCCGCTGGCATGAGACAATCACCAGTTTCTCATGCTACGGATGTGTCCTGACTCAAACAGGCACACTTAAAAATACCCAATGCCCAGAGAATATTTTGCAGGATGGCTCCAAAAAGAAAGAGTTTTGCCCTTTGATGTATGCAGCAGGCTGTGATTTGCTGAGCAGGACCCTAGTGGATTGCTGGTCTCTGCAGGAGGAATGTCCACCCTGGTGACCAAACCCACTGTTGTAACATCCCCGAAGATACCACCCATACCAGGCATGAATCTTCCACTGTGCCAGTGGAAGATTTGTTCCTAACGGGAACAAATGGGGTAGAAAAATCACTATTAAGCTGCAAGAGAAGAGCTAGAAAAGCCTTCAGATCCACTCCAATCCCTTTGACATCCCTCAACGCAGCAGACTGAGACAACCAAGGATTTCAGAAGAAGCCTTCGTCACACAGAGCAGGAATAACCCATCCCTCTCCAGACAGCTGAGCGTAGAAGCCCAGGTGGCATCAGTCTCCCACAGGCATAAAAATGAGCCCAGCACCTCCAAGTGTCTTCTCTGTCTCTCTTCCAAGTGTTACACAGTAGGTTTATACAGGAACAGTGGGATGCTTTCCAAGCCATTTAACAAATACTGAAATTTAATACCTGACACCAACAGGTTACTGGGAGCAAGAAGGAGCTGTTGCAATGGAAGGGGGGGTGTGGGTTCACAACTTCACTTCCTTGAATAGGAATCTGCCTTTTTCTACCCACAGGGCAGAGCTTGGCTTCCACCTCCCTCTCACTCAGCACTGGCTCAGGTTGAGACCTGATGGGGTTTTGGGGAGCCTGGGGGGACTGCAGCTGCTTGCACAGTGGGCACCTGCTGTTTCCCTCCCTGTATAACATCAGTCTCCAGGGAACTAGCATGGCTCCTGCTGCCAACATGCCCTGGTGCAGCAGCTGCCTCTGAGTCTGCATTCTCACCCCTGGCTGGGCAAAATCCCCTAAAATCTTGACAAGCACAATGGAGCACACCCTGGACCTGATGGTTCCCAGCTCTGCTGTGCTCCTGCCCTGCTGTGCACACATCAGGTCCCTGCAGCACAGTTTCTGCAAAAAGCACCTCACTGAATTTTGGGGAGATGCTTAGAAAATACTGGGCTGAAATGAGGTGCCATAGGCTTGCTGGGGCTCTAGCATGTGAGCCTCTACAGATGCCTCTTTCAGCCTGGCTAGTGACACCAAGCTGCAGCACAACATGCCTTTATGCTGCATTTGGCCAGGGCATGGGAAGAGTTTTCCATGGGAAAGAATGTCCCCGGGAAAATCTGATTTGGCCAAGTTATCAGTGGAGAAAAATGCAGAGGAGAGGCAGTCACTCCACCTGAACAAACCAAACTTGGCTCAGTGGCATTTTGCAGGACTGCTGTGAGAAGAGTCCTGCTGGAGGGACAACTAATCCACACCATGCTGCATAAGGTGTTCCATTCTGCTGGATGTCTCACCCACCCATGGAGAAGGATGTCTGGACAAAACTGGCTCTCACAATACAACCTGGAGCTCTCCTCTTCCAAGTGGGTTTGGTGAGTCAGGCCATGCTGCCTGATGTCTAATGGGACATGCTATATATAGCATGAGGTGTGCCCAACCAGCATCGCAACTCATAGCTCCCCTTACATATCAAAGTTCCATAGAGAAACCTCATTTCATTGCTGAATCAGTTCAAACTGGAGCACTCTGGGTCCATCCAACAAACCACACCAAAATGGTTTTGCTTAGAGGAGATAAAAGTGGTTTTTTGCTTTTTTCTTTTTAACCCCAATTTTTCAGAGTTTTGATACCAAGGGATAAAGAAACAATATCCTGACTCTCCAAATTTTGTTTTAGCCCACACCCAAGGATTTCTTTGAAGCAGAATAACCAACAAATGAAATTACTTTGTTCCTACAGGGCAGCTGAATGATNGATACCAAGGGATAAAGAAACAATATCCTGACTCTCCAAATCTTGTTTTAGCCCACACCCAAGGATTTCTTTGAAGCAGAATAACCAACAAATGAAATTACTTTGTTCCTACAGGGAACAACCTGCTTTACTGGCTTGGACACCTCTGCATCACCCTGGAGGTACACAAAGCCAGACCAGCCTCCAGCCACTGCTCTAAGAAATCAAGGCTTTCTAATGAGAAAGAGAAACCACCCCAAACCGGCAGGACTTCAGGGATGAGTAGAGCTCAAGGTTCAGTGCAGAATCACTCCCAGCCTTAGCCCCTGATGCTCCCTCCACACCAAAGCTTGCTTAAAAACTCAAAACCAAGCCTGAGGAAACTAGAAAGAAGGGG